>QFET01004976.1:0-56356 GCA_003316355.1 Tuber calosporum | reverse complement strand
TAAGGAATTAGTTAGAAGATACATGGTTATAGGTAGATTTGATGTAGTCCGCGAACACTGAGACGCGGGATATAAATATCGAAGTGCCTCCTGAGCTTTACACCTCATCAAGCAACGGAGAAGAGATCTTATCAATATCATAAGTTTTACTCAAAATCTTTACCCAAGAGCCTTCCTAGACAATCTCCGTTTACGAAGAAGGATTTAAGCCTAGTTTGATTTGCTTGCCCTTAGAATCAGCTACTCTTAACAGTATATTGATATTTCTCCTTGTTACCAAGGCTCACTACATGACATTTGGACATCTCCAAGACATACCTCTGGAATCACACAAGCTCATAGCTGATTCCACCTTCCTCGACGAGCTTCTGCTCGAACCTAGCCCCTCAAATTACACCTCCCCTTTCGAAGAATTACTTGAAAACTCCCTTCCGGAGATTCAATTCTATATACCTGAAGAACCATCCTGGTTCACTGATCCTCTACTCGTCCCTACCGAAAAAGATTTCCAAAAAATCTACGAACATTTTTACGGACAAACCTTCCAGTGGAAACCGTTGGTTGACTATGATACCGAAGAAGAAGGAACCTACAGTTCCTTCAGTATCATCAATTCCGCGTTCGCTCCCTCAGCTTGGGGATTGGGAAGACATCCCAACTCAAACTAGAAACAATGTCCTCAAGACAATTAACCGTCGATACGGACAAGGCAATGTCCGATATCGAAGAAGTTTCGTTGATAGGGAGCGATCACGCACCTGGTCGCTCCAGGTCACCCTTTGCACTCCACCACCTTTGACTGCCAAGTGGAGTCAGAAAGTCGGCCCCAGGAACTCGATCAAGCACTCCCCGTCCCCCAACGCCAGAAATCCAGCTAGGGAAAGATTAGCAGAACGCATAGGCCAGGCAATGAGCTACTTCGACCGTACCCTCCAGGAATCAGTTGATATACAACATCTGGCCTACCGTGAACTGTCTGGCCAAGCTCAGGATCAGGCGAATCAACTCCAGCACCATGCCCAGCGGATAACCCGTGGGGAACAAATGATTGGCGAAGAGTTGAAACAAGTCAATTCGGGACTTGAAATGTTAGCAACTGAAACAGCCGCACTTCAAGATACAACCACCAAACGGTTGGAAGCAAAGCTGCGAGCACAGGAAGAACGGGCTGCGCACCATGAAGCGGTAAGTACCCAACTTCATGCTAACATTGGGGCAACAGGACAAGAGTCGCTGGATCGAGACCGCCAGCTAGAACAGGCCTTGGCTAGTCAAAAAGCCGAACTCCTATAAAGACAAGTAGCCGCACAAAAGGACCATGAGCGGACCAGACAGGAGTTAAGAGAGCTTTACCAGCGCCTCGAACAAGAGCGCGCTGATAGGGAAGCATATGTGGTCCAACAGAATGCTGCATCCGAACAACTAAATCGAGTGTTGTGAAGGATGAATGAAAGTTTAGTGCAACTAGAGGTTGCGAGGAACCCACCAAGTGTGTGGAAAACAGTTGCACCACAGCCGGTGGAAAATCCGGGTTTGGAGAAATGGACAACCGCTGATGGAAGAGAAGAGTTCCGGTTTATTCCCCGCAGAGACAAGGGAAAGGGAGTGGATCGAGGAGACGGAAACAGTGGTGGGGGAAAAGCACCACCAACACCTCCTCCGTCGAATGCACCCAATCCAGGAGACGATGACCCAAGCTAGGGAGATGAAGGTGGTACCTCTTGACGAGGGAGGGAGCCATCTCGAAGACCCTTACCTGGTCGAAAATTCGAATCCGAAGCTGACGCATGGGTCGACCGACTGGGGCAAGTATTGTCAAGGACCAACCGCCGGCAAGCGGATCCACCTTTCATGTTTGAAAATAAAGCTACTCAGGATGTGCGAGTATGGTTACTAAACTGCGAGGACTACTTTAGAAGAAACCCATGGCAATGGGAAAATGATGAAGAACGCATCAAGTATGCATTAGGAAGAATGGAAGGAACCGAGGTGGCCCCTTTCTCAATAACATATCGAAAGAAAATGACAGGGGACCTCGGGTTCCCTAAACATGCGGGTTATGATTTCTGGGTCACTTTCCGAGGCGAAGTTACAGAACTATTCTCGGTATTGCACAAGGCCCAAAAAGCCTTAGCCGAAATGGAGAAGATTAGGTATACAGGGGACATAGAGAAGTATCTCCTCACCATGGAAAACTACAACATTGAGGCAGAAGTATCCAGTATCGCTTGGAGAACCATAATCCAGCGGCAACTTCCTATCGAGGTCATGCATACGCTTTCACATGAAAATCACGACTTGGATAGCGAATGGATCAAGGCAGTCCGCAGGGTCACCAAAGCAGAAGAATCGTTCAAGGAACAACAAGGGCTTTTTCGGAAAAACAACCAGTGAAAAAGTAACTTCCCGAAAAGAAAACGCGAGGAGGAAGCGAAATCTAGCAAGACCACTGCTGGAAATAAGAAACGAAAAACCTATACGGCAGCTGAAAAGGCAGCCTCCAAATTGAAAAAACAAGCGGAAAAAGGGAATAAAGCCCCCGCTGAAGGAAAGGTTGAGCATACAAATTGGGAGGAATCTCATAAAGGAATCCCTAAAGACAAAATTGAAGAACGAAAGAAAGCCAACCAATGCACTCGGTGCACGTTGGCCAACCATACTTGGAAATTCTGCAGGAAACAGGCCCAAGTATCGGTTATAGGGCAGAAACGGGGAAATTTCAAACCCCAATATCGACGACCCCAGATAACAAAAGGGCAACCAGAACCTACCACTAGGGTGAACCAAGTCAACCAACCCAGGATCTGGGAATTGGAGGACATGGATGAAACCTAGAAAAGGTTTTAAGGCACCGGCAGCGACGGCGACCGGGTACTCCGTTATGGACCCCTTACCGAAACAGAAATCAACAAGGGGGCTCGACCTCTGCAAGGTCCTACTAGCAGGTATTCCGCGCTTCTCTGTGAGAAACTTAAAACCAAAGCGAGAATCACGAAAAGCAGTCCAGACCTACGGAAGTATCGCAGACCTAAGAATGACAGCCGAGCAAGAAGCGATTAACTTGGACGGCGGCTCGTAGTAGTCCGGGACTAACTCTGGGAACCTAAAACTCAAAAAGAAGAATGCGGAGCGCCACATGTGATGTATATTGGACCTCAGTACGGAAGACGGTCAACCAATCTAGCGTCCTTATAAAGCCCTAAATCCTTAAAAGAGATCCAAGGAAGAGTGGACCGACCAGCGCTGACTAGGAACTTCTTAAGAATGACAAGGGGAAATTAATCTAGCCTGGATCGTGAGAAGCCTTCCAGGAACAAAATATATTACAGGTCGGCTGGACAACAGAATAGTTGTAGAAACGGAACAGAATCCCGGACATCAAGAAAAATGAAGTGGAAGAGAATGAGTAACTACGGCCACCTAGTTCACACGCTAAATGGAGCGGGGTAAATCCGTCCCGAACCTGGACTCCGGCTTTGTGGACAGGATTGGCACGATAGACTCATCAGGTAAACGAGACGATGCGTGAAGAATCCCCGGAGTCCAAATACGCTGATATAGTTAAAATGATACGAGTGCGGCTCCAGTGGAGACAAAAGCTTGGGCTGAGAATGTTAAATGGCAGGTGTATGGGAACCCTTCGGCAAGGGGTAAAGACCGCTAGTAGTGGGCTGCCCAGTACACCAAAGATAGAGATTTTAGTTTGTCTGAGGAGGCTTAAATAGCCGAAACCGTGCGGGCATGGTAACAAACACCTTCAGTTATCACTACCAACGATTGACACTATGTCGCAAAAACGACCCGCACAAGCCCCTAGTGGCGAAAACAAGAAAAACAAAATGGAGGCCCAAGTACCTCCATTCTACACCTGCCCAGAAGGCAGGGTAACACTAGAGGCAAATGGCCAGAAAATACCCACACAAGCTTTATTAGACTCTGGATCTAATATATTCCTCATAAATCAGAAACTAGTGAACCAGTTTCGGATTCCTTACAATACACATGCTGAGACAAAAAATATCCGCACATTTGAACGAACCCCTGCCCTAGGGGGGGGAAAACATTACACTCATCCTATCTTATTAGAGATAGGAACGAACGCACATCGATCGCACATTACATGCGAAATTGCTCCAGCCAGGAAATATGACTTGATTATCCCGTTTGGCTGGTGGCATCAGGAACACCCCATCACACACATTGAAGATCCAAAGAAATGGCGGTTCAATAATGAACAATGTCAGACCCATGTCCAAGAACAAGACATGGAAGGATTATTTGAATGGGACGAAACTGTGGCTCATGACCCTGAAGCCAGGTACGTGGGAAGAATAGAAATGGTACGAACAATGCCGGAGATAGTACAACCGTCCCACCCCCTGGCAATCCCACACGAATACCATGAGTTCAAAAAGGTATTCGCTACGGAAACGCCAGAGAAACTTGCTAGTCGCAGAACCTTCGACCATGCCATTGACCTGGTACCTGGAACAGTTCCACCCTGGGGACCTAGATACCCAATATCAGCTCATCAGTTGGATCTACTCAGCAAATACCTGCAAAAAATGCAGGATCAAGGAAAGATTACCGAGAGTAAATCTCCAACCGGGGCTGCAATCCTATTCGTCCCAAAACCAGATGGATCAATGCGATTGTGTGTGGATTACCGTCAACTAAATAAGTTGACCATCGCAAATAAATACCCTCTCCCTCTAATGAGTGAACTCCGCGATAGAGTAGTAGGAGCGAAGATATTCACTAAACTCGATTTGAAAGATGGATACCACCTCCTATGGATAAAGGAAGGAGATGAATGGAAAACAGCGTTCCGAACCAGGTACGGTCACTTCGAAATCAAAGTTATGCGTTTCGGGTTGGTAAACGCGCCGGCATCTTTAGAAGCCATGATGAATAAAATTCTACGCGAATTCTTGGATCATGGAGTTGTGGTATACCTGGATGATATTCTTATCTACTCCAAAACAGAGAAGGAACATATCGAGTTGGTTAAGCGAGTTCTGACACGCTTAGAAGAATACGACCTAGCTCTCTCAACGACAAAATCGGTGTTCCATGTGGATACGGTAGAATTTCTCGGTTACATAGTCGCGGTTGATGGGGTAACCATGAGCGATAGAAAAATTGCTAGTATAAAGGGTTGGAAAGCACCAAGATCGGTAAAGGAGGTGCAAATTTTTGTTGGCTTCGCCAATTTCTACAGGCGGTTTATCAAAGATTTCTCCAAAATCTGCAAACCAATAACTGAAACATTGAAGGGAGATCCTAAAGCATTTAACTAGGGCCCTGAACTGGAGGCAGCTTTCGTAGAACTCAAACACAGATTCACGACTGCCCACATACTATACCACTTTTACCAGGAAAGGGAAACAGTGGTAGAGACAGATGCTAGCCTTTTTGCGTTAGGCTGTGTTTTATCCCAATTCAAGGACAAAAAACTATACCCGGTCGCTTTCCACTCAAGGAAGCTAAGTCCCGCCCTAAGAAATTACGAAATCCACGACAAAGAACTGCTAGCCATATTAGAGGCTTTTAAAGAATGGAAGCAGTATCTAGTGGGAACAGAAAAACCGGTAACCGTGTATACGGATCACCAAAATTTACAAAATTTCCTGACCACAAAAGTCTGGAATCCAAGGCAAATTCGGTGGGCATAGGAACTGGCAAACTACAATTTTAAGATTGTTTACCGACCAGGAAAGCGAGGAGGACTGCCTGACGCACTAAGCTGACGGCCGGAGTACCGTCCGGAGGAGGGAGCTGCGCATAGCGAACAGTCAATACTCAAGCCTACACATTTTCAAATTTCTCTGGTATACATGAATGAACCAGAAGAAATAACACGAATGGCTACCGATCCAAGTACAAACAACCTGAGGATCAAAGTACTGTCCAAACGAGCCAAGATGCCAACTAAAGGATCACGAATGGCAGCCGGACACGACCTTTACGCAATCAACAAGTTCATAATACCCGCAAGAAACCAGGTTCTTGTAGAAACGGGAATTGCAGTAGGGTTACCCTCAGGCACATATGCTCGCATAGCACTCAGAAGTGGTCTAGCAGCAAAACATGGAATTGGAATTGGAGGCAGCGTAATAGATGCGGACTACACGGGAGAGGTGAAAATTATTATGAGAAACCATAGCGACGTGGATTGCCAAGTGCGCGAGGGAGATAGGATAGCGCAATTAGTAATAGAAAATCTAAATACCCCGGAAGCAATGGAAGTCGAGAGCCTAGCACCGACAGAACGTGGCAGTGCCGGTTTCGGCAGCTCAGACCCCTCCCCGCGTAGGGGCAGAGCGGAACAGACCTCGATAGTTGTGGCACACATACAGGCCGACCACAAAGAAAATGAGTATTTTGACACAGAGGACAGGGGAGAAAAATCCAGAATAGGGCATATAACTTGCATGATGTCTAACGCCATAATATCAAAAGCAGATATAAGGAAATATGACCAGCAATTATTGGCAAACATCAACCAAGCGGCCACAGGGGACCCAGACTGGCAGCAGCACAAGAGCGAGCTGGAAGAATTGGATAAGGGAGGAAAACTATTGCCCGCCAACTGGACAGTAGTAGAAGGACTACTGTACTACAAGAACCGTTTATATATCCCAGCCAACGAAGCATTACAGACAACGATTGCCCAAGGATGTCATGACTCCAAGGTGGCAGGACATTTTGGTCAAGAAAAAACCTTGGAGATCACATCACGAGACTTCTATTGGAAAGGCATTGCCAACTGGAGGAATGATTACATCCGCTCATGTGACGAATGCCAACATAATAAGTCCCCTCGGCATGCGAGGAATGGTCTATTACAACCCTTGGAAGTGCCATATGCAGCATGGTCATCCATTTCCACCGACTTTATAACACAACTACCAGAGTCGCAAGGACGAACGCAAATAATAGTAGTTGTGGATCGGTTTACAAAGATGGCACATTTCATCGGTCTGGAAGGAAATGCAACGGCAAAGAATAAAGCAAATGAATTCTTAAGAGAAGTCTGGAAGCTACATGGGCTTCTCTCAGAAATTGTTTCCGATATGGAGACAAAGTTCTCCGGAGAATTTTGGGAATCACTTTGCAAAAGTCTCGGAATAAAACGAAAAGTGTCAACAGCCTACCATCCTCAAACTGATAGACAAACTGAAAGAACCAAGCAAGTGCTGGAAGGTTACTTAAGGAACTTTGTCAATTACGATCAAAATGACTGGTATCAGTTGTTGTCATTAGCCGAGCATGCTTACAATAATTCGGCCACAAACGCACATGGACTTTCCCCGTTTTATGCCAACTATGGTTTCCACCCGCAGACTGAATGGATGAAGGAACGAGAAACCCAAAATCCAGGAGCCCAATTATATGCTCACTGGATGAAGACAATACACCAACAGGCCAAAGAAGCGTTAGAGCAAACCCGAGAAAATATGAAAAAATACTACGATCGAAAAGCAAAAGAACAACCTGACATCAAACATGGAGATCAGGTTATGCTCAACGCAAAGAACATCAGAACTAAGCGACCATCGAAAAAGCTTAGTCCGAAGCTCTATGGCCCGTTCAAAGTATTGGAAAAAAGAGGAGACCGCGCCTTCTTACTGGAAATATCACTGCGATGGAAAATCTATCCAATATTCCATGTATCCCTGTTGGAACCATACCGCACCTCCTCCAGGCCACAGAGGGAACAACCACCTAGAGAGCCGGAAGAGATTGACGCGGACTTGGATTGGGAAATAGAACGTATTGTGAAGAGTGAAATAATCTCATACACAAAACGGGGGCGTGGACGGAATAAATAAATTCGTGAAATACGAAATTTTGTTAAGTGGGCAGGGTGCTCAGAGGATGAAAATACCTGGGAGCCACCAGAACATTTAGAGGATGCTAAAGAAATTGTGGCGGAGTTTCATAGGGAAAATCCGGAAATGCCATCCAGGGCAGAAGTTGAATGATAGGAAAATGTTTTCCTGGCGTGGACAAGCAAACGGGGCAAGTTTTTCACCCTACTCTATCGAGTTCATAATGGATGTATGTATTATATTAGTATTTACTTGGTTGCAAGAGGGGGAAAATCGGACCCAGAGGTATTCGAGGCGAAACCTCTGAGGAGGGAGCTCGTGTTAGGCACATAACTCCCACAAGGGCCCAGAGGAGCAGTTTGAGAGCTCTGGGCTTGAAACTCCACAGACTAATACCCCCCTCCGGCCCCGACGTTGGCCCCGGACGACAGCACTGGCGCCTTGTGCAGTTGCTCACAATCATAGAAAGAAGAAATATTGGAGCACCTCTCGTAACACCGAATACGCCGCCACCGTCCGTCCGACCGGATCCTGTCCGCAGGGTATATAAGAGGGCATCTCTGGCCACGCCTGGGAAAAAGAACCAAGCGATTTCGTCAAGAACTCGCAGAGTTACATCCCGTTGAAGTCAAGAGACCAAAACAACGTCCGGAAGCCCAGGAGGGGGTGGTATTCGGCCTATTCCGCAGAGAATAGTACCGAGCCCCAAATGAATGCCTATCATAGGCAAGCAAGCCTATCGGAATATATTGATAAGGAGAGGCAATGAAGACGAGAAGACAATTGGGCCGATCATGAACACAAGTCATCCTGAAAGCCCTCTGCAGAGCCGGATATCACGGCACGAAGCGGAATGGGTCGACAACCAAGTTGGCCCCATGGTGTTCTAAGAAACTATTGGCAGATTCCAAACTGGACGGTCATAGTTTATACAGCAGAACGAAGGTAAACATCTCTCACCGAGTGGGCCCACCCACCATCGGAGAAAGGAGAGCTCTGATCACACCATTAGCTGTGCGGGGAAGAGATTTTTCAGGGTCAAAGTGGGTTCGCTGTAGAATTCGAAGTAAGGAATTAGTTAGAAGATACATGGTTATAGGTAGATTTGATGTAGTCCGCGAACACTCAGACGCGGGATATAAATATCGAAGTGCCTCCCGAGCTTTACACCTCATCAAGCAACGGAGAAGAGATCTTATCAATATCATAAGTTTTACTCAAAATCTTTACCCACGAGCCTTCCTAGACAATCTCCATTTACGAAGAAGGATTTAAGCCTAGTTTGATTCGCTTGCCCTTAGAATCAGCTACCCTTAACATCACCAAGGCTTAATTCATGACTCTGGGTCATCTTGAAGTTATATCTGAGGATTCAGATATGCTTATAACTGGTGTCTTCGTGCTAGATGAGCGTCTAGTTGAACCTCGTCCTTCCCTCTACATCTTCTCATTGAGACAGGTACTTAAAAATTCCTTTTTGAGATATATATCTTTACACAAGACGAACCCTCCTAGTCCACCGATCCTCTACTTAACCTTTACTAATCAGATTTCGAAGAAATCTACAAAGGTATATACTCACCCATCTTGCTATTTAAAGCTCTCTGTGATTACCCTAGTGAATAAGATGCAACACCAAGTTCCTAGAGCTCTACAACAACCTCTCTAATACTCCTGGCTTAGATATTTGGAGGACATCCACTCTCCATTTCAATAATGTCCTCCCAACAATTGACCATGTATATCAACAAGGTCATAGCCAATATTAAAGCTGTGGTCCTTGTAGTGAGCGACTATGCATCAGGACACTCTTGGTCCCCCTTGGTTCTCTATCACTTCTCACAACCTAGTTCAGTGAGAAACTCAGTTTCAGGCACTGTTTCTGGTACCCCTCGACAACTCTATACAAGAAAACCCTACTTAGACAAACTGCCAGAATGTATAGAGCAATTCATAGACTGTTTAGACTAAACTCTAGGGGAATTGGGAGATAAAACGCTTATAGCCAACCAGGAACTGTCAAGCTAGGTGCAAACACAGGCAGATCAACTTCAGCACCATGCATATCGCGTCCAAAAAGGTGAATAAATCATGGGCGAAGAAATAAAGTTGGACCACACGGCGTTTGAAATGTTGGCGGCGCAGACACGCAGACTGCAAATGGCACAACTAAATGACTGAATATAAAGTTACATGTTCAGGAATAATAGGCTACACACCATTCTGTAGTGACATCTCACCTTCATCTTAAGATCGATGCTAAATGGCGGAACTCTCTTGAGCGCAAGTGCTATTTGCCAGAAACCCTAGCCTAGCAATGAGTTGAACTTGATGAAAAGACAGGTGGCCACATAGGAATCAAATAAGCGTACCAAAAGGGAGTTAAGAGAACTCCACCACAGTATAGAATAAGAGCGCATTGAAAGACAGGCCTATGTCAATTGGCAGAAAGATGCATCAGAACAGGATAATTAGTATACTAGAGAAAATAAAGGAAAACATAAAGTAATTACTAGTTGCTAGGAACCCAGCTTATATGTGGGAAACAGTGGAAACTCAGCCTGTGGAAAACCCCAAGTTGTAGCAGTGAATCAGGGTTGATAGAAGTGAGTAACTTCGCTTTTTCCCTTCCAGAGACCAGGGACATAGGGTACAATGTGAAGAGAGAAACAGATGTGGTATAAAGAGACCACCTGGGCCTCCACTCACGAAAGCACAGAAGCACTGAGAGCATGACGCATACACAGAAGAAATGTTTGGCCCTTCCAAACGAGCAGGTAAGCTATCTTAGTCACCTTTGACAAGTAATATGTTTGTATGTGAGAAGGATCCCTTAGTGGATGGGTTGGGGCAAGAATTAGCCAGAACTATCAGGTAGAAACCGGATTCAGTATTCAATTGAGATTTAGCTAACTCTGAATATACGAGTGTGGTTATTGAATTGCGAGGACTACTTTGGAAGAAACCCATGGCAATGGGAGGATAATAAAAAGCATATCAAGAATGCCTTAGGAGGAATGGAGAGATGTTAGGTGGCTACCAGTGGGATAACCTAGAAGGAAAAAAGTGACATGCAACCTCAGATTACAAAAATTACATGGTTTATCACATTTGGGTTCTCCTTGCATCCGAAGTTAAACAACAATTTAAGGTACTTTATCATGTTCAAAAGGACTTATGTGAAATGGAAAAGGTCCGGTATACTGCAGTCATAGCTAAATACCTCCTTACTATTAAGAAGGATAACATCGAGGCAGAAGTATTCAGTATTGCTTGGAGAACCCTAATTCAGACAGAACTTCGCCTTGAAGTCATGCTTACACCTTCCCTTGGGAACAATAATTTACATAGCGAATAGATCAAGGTGGTCTGCTGGGTTAGAAAAACGGAAAAATCATTCAAGGAACAGCAAGGGCTATTCATGAATGAGCGAACAGGTGAAAATTGACTCACATAAAAGGGAATGTTTTGAGGAATCCAAGTCTAGCAAAACCCCAGCTAGATATAAAAAATGAAAAACCTAGATGAGGGCTAAGAGAGCCGCCCACAAGGTGATGAACCAAGCGGAAAAAGGGAAAAAAGCGTCAGCTGACGGAAAGGTTCACATACAGATTGGGTTGAAGCTCATAAATCAATACTTAAGCACAAAATTGAACCGCAATCGAAAGCCAATTAATGAACACCTTGCACTTTGGCAAACCATACTTAGAAGTCCAGTTGGAGACAGGCATATGTATCAATTATATCATAGGGCAATGGAAATTTTGAACTCCGTACTGAAGTACTAGGTCCACTATAGATGGAATAGGGGTTACCTCACCCAACACAAGGGTGAATCAAGTAAACCAGCCTGGAATTTGGAACTGGATAACATGGATGATAGAAAAAATGGGTTTTCGGCACAGGCAGCGACAATGAATGCGTAATGAGTTACGGACCCATTCATCAAACCGAAATCAAAAAGGAGGCTCAACCTCAGCAAAGTGGTACCAACTGGTATTCCGCCCTTCTTCATGTGAACTCAAAGCTATGCTAGAGTCAATAAAAGTAATTCAGACCTACCAGAGTAAAGCTAACTCGAAAATGAAGGGCAAGTGAGAAGTAATTACATTGGATGGCAGCTTGTGGTAGTCTGGGACTAACTCCAGAAAGCTTGACCTGATAAAGAAGATAGTGATTTGCAACATTTGCTTTATATCGGAGCCCACTAGGGATGACTATAAATTAAACCCACTTTCCTATAGAGCCCTAAATCCCTCTCAAAGCTCTAATGCAGAGTGGACAGATCATGGCTAACAAGAGACTTCTTAAGAGAGAGATAGGGTTACAAGTCTAGCGTAGATGATTAGAAAACTTTCAGGATCGAAAATTAATAACCGGATGCCTGGATAATCGAATAATCCAATCAGTAGTTCTGGATTCAAAACATCCTGCAAAATGAAGTGAAAAGGCAATGATAAACTACGGCTACTGGTTACACATGCTAAATAGGGGAGGGTAAATTCGTCTCAAACCTGGACTCCAGCATGTTGGACTGGTTTGGAATGCTGGAGTCAAGGGTAGTTGTAGCGATGCACAAAGAATCCCCTAAGTACAATCAAGGTTACTATCACATTAGAATACGATTTTGACTCCACTTAAGATAAGGCAGTTGTATGGTAACCCTTCAACAATATGGCAAGCCTGCTAGTAGTGGGCTGCCCAGTACACCAAAGACAAACCTTTTTAGATTTTGGGAGGAGGCTTCAATAGCAGAAACGGTTTAGGCATAGTAACTAACACCCTAATACTACAACTACGAAAATATGAGATACAAGAGCCACACAGGCCCTAAGTGGCAAATACCAAAAGAAATAATACAGAACCACCCGCCCTGCCATTTCATTCAAGTCAAGAAGGCAGACCAACTGGAGAGGCTAGTCGATTCAAAGGGTTGGCGAATCTAACTAGGCTTATAATCTTTCTTCCTAAAGGGAGATTGTCTAAAAAGGGTTGTAGGTAAAGATGGTGAGTAAAACTTATAATATTAATAAGATCTCTTCTCCGTTGCTTGATAAAGGATAAAGCTCGTAAGGCTCTTCGATATTTAATTCCCAGCTCTGTGTGTTCATAGACTACTACTGGTTTACATATAACTTTGTATCAGTTAGGCACAAACAACTCCCTAGAGGATTACATGACTATTCAGGAGGATGCATGAGTCCGAACCTCTACAGACAATTATCCCCCAGCGACCCTGGCGTTCACCCTGGGAGTCGATACTGCCACCTTGTGCAGTTGCTCGATTACGAAGTAAAGCGAGTAATTGGAACACATCTTGTAACCCCGGATACGTCGTCACTGTCCGTTCGACTGGATGCTGTTAGCATGGTAGATGGGATGGCCACTCTGGCTACGTCTGGGAAGTCGGACAAAGCGATTCCGTTAAGACCTCGCAGAGATACACCCTGTTGAAGTTAGGAGAGCCCGCGTAGTCCTAGAGAGGTATGAATGCACAATTGAAGTAGACTACTCCGACAGACACCGAAAGTACGCAGATGCCTCCATAATGCCTATAAGGTCCATGAATCCATCAGAACAAGTTGATAAGGAGAGGCAGTGATGACGAGAAGGTATTAGCCCGATTGTAAACCCTAGTCATCCTAAAAGATAGCTACAGAGCCGCAAAAGATAGCACGAAGCAGACCCGGCCAACAACCAAGCTGGCCCCTTGGGGATCGAAGAAGTTATTGATATGTTACACAGTGGTAGGCCATATCTTAACAGCCGAAAGAAGGTTGACTACTCAGACTAAGAGGGTCCATACCCTAAGTGAAGTCAGTGACTCTGATCATACCATCAGCTGTGCTGGGGAAGAGAAAGTTTAAGGGTCAAAACGGGTTCGCTCTCAGATTAAGGGATGAGGGTAGGAGAGAAAATACTTGTTTATATGTAAAACCAGTTGTAGTCCGCGAACACTCAGACGTGGGATATAAATATTCTAGTACCCTCCGAGCTTTAGCCATGATCGAGTAACGAAAAATAGATCTTATCAAGATCATAAGTTTTTAGTAAAGAATCTTTAAATATGAGCCTTCCTTGACAATCACCATTTGCGAAGAAAGACTTATGCCTAGTCTGATTCGCTTGCCCTTAAAATCGACCATCCTTAACTATATATTATTATTTCTCCGTATTACCAAGGCTCAATATATGACTATCGGATATCTCAAAGTCATACCACTGAAATCATTCCAGCACATAGCTGATTCCACCCGCGTCGACAAGTCAATTCTTGAACCTCATCTATAAAACTTTATCGCCTCTATCGAATCCCTGCTATACAACTCCCTTCAGGAGATCGAATTCCTACCATACCCCTGCGAACCTTCATGGTTTACCGACCATAAACTCATACCAACCCCTCAAGATATCTCCAAAATCTACAAAGAACGTCACTGGCCATCCTTCCTGTGACACCACCTTGTTGACTACGACAGTGAGGAAAGTGGAACATCAAGTTCTTTTTCCACATATATATCCTTGACACCCTCCGTGTGGGGATTTGGAAAACACCCACTCTCCTCCTAGACAATGTCCTCACGACAATTGACCGGCGCAACAGACAAGGCAATGTCCGACATCGAAGAAGTTTTGCAGGTAGGAACCGATCATGCACCTGGTCGCTCCAGGTCACCTTTGGCACTAACCACCTTTTTCAGTCAAGTGGAGTCAGATAGTCAGCCCCTGGAACTCAATCAACCACACCCAGTCCCCCCACCACCAGAAATCCAGCTATGTATAGATTAGCTGAAGGCATAACCTAGGTAATGAGCTACTTCGATCGTACCTTCCAGGAATCAGTTGATGTGCAATATCTGGCCTACCAAGAACTATATGGTCAAGCTCAGGATCAGGCGAACTAACTCTAGCACCATGCCAAACCGACAACCCGTGGGGAATCAATCATTGGCGAAGAGTTGTAACCAGGCAATTCAAGACTTGAAATGTTAGTAACAGAAACCACTGAACTTCAAGATGAAACCACGAAATGGTTGGAAGTAAAGTTGCGTGCGTAGGAAGATCGGGCTACACACCATGAAGCAGAAAGTACCCTACTTCACGCTAACATAGGGACAACAGACAAGATTCGCTGGATCGAGACACCCAGCTAGAAAAGCCTTTAGCAAGGCAAAAAGTGGAACTCCTACAAAGACAAGTGGCCACACAAAAAGGATATTAGCGGACCAGGGAGGAGATACGAGGATTTCACCAGCGGCTCAAACAGGAGTGTGTAGAAAGAGAGGCCAATGTGGTCAGACAGAATGCTGAATCATAACAACTGAATCGTATGTTGACTCGGATAAATGAAACCTTGGTACAATTACAAGTTGCGAAAAACCCACCAAATGTAAGGGAAATAGTGGCACCACAGCCAGTAGAAAATCCGCCTTTGGAAAATTTGACTATGTCTGATAGAGCAGAAGAGTTCTACTTCATTCCCAACAGAGACCAGGGAAAGGGAGTAGACTGTGGAGAGGGAAACGGAAATGGTGGGAAAGGACTACTTGCGCCTCGCCCGGCAAATGCACTCAATCCGGGAGACAATGACCTAGGCTCAGAAGACGGAGGTGGCCACTCTCGATGAGGTGGTGAGCCATCATGAAGACCCTTGCCTTACAGTAAGTGCGAATTTGAAGTAGATGCATGGCACGACCGACTGGGGCAAGCATTGTCTAGGACCAACTACCACCAAAACATCCACCATTCAAGTTTGAGAATAAGCGTACTCAGAATGTGCGAGTATGGTTATGAAATAGCGTGCACTACTTTGGGAGAAACACATAGCATTGTGAAAATGAAAAAGAATGTAACATGTTTGTATTAGGAAGAATTGAAAGATCTGTGGTGGCACCTTTCTCAATAACTTATCAGAAGGAAATGATAGGTGATGTAGGATTCCCTAAACATGAGGGTTATGAATTCTGAACCACTTTCCAGGCCGAAGTTACAAAAAGATTCTCAGTACTGCATAAGGCCCAAAAAGTCCTTGCCGACATGGCGAAGGTCAGGTATACAGGGGATACTGAGAAATATCTCCTCACCATGGAAAACCACAAGCTCGAGGCAGATGTATCCAGTATCGCTTGGAGAAATATAATTCAGATGCAAAACTTCCTATTGAAGCTATGCGTACCCTATCACATGAAAATTATGACTTGGATAGCGAGTGGATCAAGGCAGTCCGCTGGATTACTAAAGCGGAAGAATCGTTCAAGGAATAACAAGGGCTATTCAGAAAAAACGACCAAGGTAAAAGTGACTCCTAGAATAGAAAACGACAGGAGGAATCTAAATCTAGCAAGACCACTACAGGAAATAAAAAAGGAGAACACTATATGGCAGCTGAAAAGGCTGACTACAAATTGAAAAAACAAGCAGAAAAAGGGAAAAAAGCCCCCGCTGAAGGAAAGGCGGATTAAACAAATTGGGTTGAAGCACATAAAGGCATCCCTAATGAGAAAATTGAAGAATGAAAGAAATATAATCAATACACCCGTTACACGTTGGCCAAGCATAGTTGGATGATCAGCAGGAAACAGGCCCAGGTACAAGTTTTTCGGACAAAAACGGGGTAATTTCAAACTCTAATATTGACGAGCCCTGCTAACAAACGGGTAAACAGCACCCATAACCAGGGTAAATTAAGTCAACCAGGCCAGAATTTGGGAACTGGACAACATGGATAAAACCTAAATAGGGTTTACAGGCACTGGCAGTGACGGCGACTGGGTACACGGTTATGGACTCTTTACTGAAACCGAAATCAACCAAGGGGCTAGACCACTGCAAGGTTCTAGTAGCAGGTATTACAGGCTTCTCAGTGGGAATTTCAAATACAAGCAGAATCACGAAAAGTAAGTTAGACCTAAGAATGTATTGCTAACCTAAGAATGACAGGCGTGCAAGCCGCGATTAACTTGGACGACGGCCCGTGGTAGTCAGGGACTAACTCTGGGAAATTGAAACTGAAAAAGATGAAAGCAGTGTGGCACATTTGATGTATATCGGACCTCAGTATGGAAGATGGTCAACTAAACCCGCATCCTTATAAAGCCCTAATTCCTTATCAGAGATCCAAGGAAGAGTGGACAGATCAGCGCGGACAATCGACTTCCTAAGAATGGCAAGGGGAAATCAGTCCAACCTGGATCATGAGAAGCCTTCCTGGAACCAAATATATAACAGATCAGCTGGACTATGGAATAGTGAGAGAAACAGAACAGGTTTCCTGACTTCATGAAAAAGGAAGTTGGAAGAGACTGAGAAACTACGGCTACGTGGTTCACAAGCTAAATTGAGCGTAAAAATCTGTCCCAAACCTGGACTCTGGCTTTGAGGAATAAGTAGGCACGATAGACTCCTCTAGGTATCGAGGCGATGCGCGAAGTATCCCCTGAACACCAGAAAGCTGACTTTCACCAAATGATACGAGATAGGCTCCAGTGAGGTAAAGGCAAGTGTCAGGGCAAATGGCTGGTTTTTGGAAACTATTTGGCAAAGAGCAAAGACTGCTGGTAGTGGGCCGCCAAGTACAAGAAAGACTTAGATTAGGGTTTGTCTGAGGAGGCTTAAATAGCTGAAACCGTGTGCGTATGGTAACAATCACACTAATTTACCACAACAATCAAAATGTCATACAAAAGACCTGCACAGGGCCCTAGCGGCCATAATCAAAGAATCAAAACAGAAGCACCAGCCCCGCCTTATTATTCATGCCCAAAAGGCAGGGAAAACCATGGAAGTAAATGGAGAACGGATCGAGATTCTTGTTCTATTAGACTCAGGGTCTAATATATTCCTAATTAACCAAGAACTGGTTAATAAACATCGCCTACCATACTACACAGGCACTAATAGCTTAGACATTTACACCTTTTAAGGAACCACAGCAGCAAATGGGGGAAAAAACTACACACATCCTATTCTTTTAGAGATCAGGAGCAATGCACACCGATCTCACATCTCTTGCGAAATTGCCAATGCATGCAATTATGACCTTATCATCCAATTTTGATAGTGGCATACAGAAGATTCCATAGGGCATATGAAGGATGTGCAAAATGGACATTTAAAGATGAAAAATGCCGTAGTCATGTTAATGATAAAGGCATAGAGGTGACAATTGAATGGGACGAGACCATGGCCTATGACCTACATGCACAATACATTGGAAGAATTGAGGTGGTATCAACTACAGAGGCAACAAAGTTGCAACTAATACCTCAGGATTACCTGGAATTCAAGAGGATATTTGCACCAGAAACGGCAGAGAAACTAGCGCAAAGAAGAACCTTTGACCACGCCATTGACACAATACCCGGCGCCGTACCGCCATGGGGCCCAATATATCCTATATTAGCCCACCAGGTGGATTTGATGTGCAAATATCTGCAGAGGATGCATGACCAAGCCAAAATTGTGGAAAGGAAATCTCCTCCTGGGGTTCCAACTTTATTTTCCCTAAACCTGAGGGTTCAAGGAGGTTAAGTGTGAATTACCAATAGTTAACCAATCTAACGGTAGCCAACAAATACCCATTACCACTAATAAGTGAGCTTCACGAACGTCTGGTTGGAGCCCAAATATTCTCTAAATTCGACTTACAAGATGGCTATCACCTCCAGAGAATATAGGAAGGTGATGAGTGGAAAAGAGCATTTTAGACCCGATATGGCCACTTTGAATACTAAGTAATGCCGTTGGTGGTGGTCAATTTGCTGGCTACATTCCAGGCCATGATGAATAAAATTCTACGCGAACTTTTAGATCATGGAGTGGTGGTATACCTAGACGATATCCTGATTTACTCAGGATAGAGGAGGAACACTGCGACTTGGTCAAGAAGGTTCTATTTTGTTTGGAAGAATATGATCTAGTGGTATGAACGACAAAGTCTCTCTTTCTGGTAAAAACAGAGGAGTTTTTAGGTTATATTGTGACGATTGATGGAGTAACCAGGAATGAAAGAAAGGTTGAATGCATTAAGAATTTGAAGCCAAAAAGGTCCGTAAAGGAGGTCCAAATATTCAAAGGCTTTGCCAATTTTTACAGACATTTTATTAAAGATTTCTCCTAAATCTGCATTACAATTACCGCAATGTTGAAGGCTGACTCCAGAAAAATTAGCAGGTGACTGGAACAAGATGGGACATTTAAAGAAGTTAAGCAAAGATTCATCTCCGTCCTAATACTCTGTCATTGCTACCCTGACAGTGAAACAATTGTGGAAACCGATGCTAACGATTGTGCTCTACGATGCATCCTCACACACTTTGAAGACAAAAAGCTACATCTGGTGGCCTTCCACTCACGGAAGCAGACACCAGATGAGTGAAATTATGAGATCCATGATAAGCAATTATTGGAGATTCTCAGAGCATTAGAAGAATGGAAACAGTAATTAGTTGCAACGGAAAAACCAGTAATTGTTTACACTGATTATTAGAATCTACCCAATTTCATTACTACTAAAGAATGGAATCCGGGACAGATACGATGGGCTCAACAACTGGCGAATTAAAATTTCATAATTGTCTATCGACCAGGAAAACGACAAGGTAAGCCAGATGCATTAAGCCGATAGGCGGAGTACGGTATGGGGGAGGGAGCTGCGGATAGCGAACAGTCAATACTCAAGACTTATCACTTCCAAATCAAACTGGTGCAGTTAAACCAACCAGAATGGGAGGAAAGAATAATGGGCACTGAGTTAATAGGTCCCCTGCGAATAAAATTGCTAAATCCAAAAGCACGAAGGGCTAAGAGTAGATCCCGACCAGCAGCCGGACATGACCTGTACGTACTAAAGGACTTGATAATTCCGGCCAAAGGACAAAGGTTGTTAGAAACTGGAATTTCCGTTGAATCATCAGAGGGAACATACGTACCATTGGCACCACGTTGTGGAATGGCCTCCAAATGTGGGTTCAGCATTGGTGGAGGAGTAATCGACGCTGATTACACTCGAGAAGTTAAGGTTGTCATAAGAACCATGTAAAACAAGATTGCCAGATTCGCAAAGAGGACCGAATGGCAAAAATGATCCTTGATAACATACATACAGCTGAGGCGATAGAAGTTGACACACTAGGAGAGACTTCTCGGGTCAAAGGCCGATTTGGAAGTACAGATGTATCATGCAGACAATCAACTGCAACAAAGACTCAGGTAGTGGTCGCATACTTACTAGCAAACTAGGTCGAAAATGCGTTTCTTGATGAAATAGACTATCAAGCAATACAAGACAAAGGGATACTGCTAATGTCTAATGCAATAATGTCCTAGGTCGATATTAGGAAATATGACTAGACATTATTAAGAACCATTAAAGAGGCAGACCAAAACTATCAAGAGTGGCAGAAACGCAGGCAGGAATTGGAAATATTAACCAAGGTGGGCAAACCATACCAAGTGACTGGGCAGTAACTGAAGGACTGATCTACTATAAGAATTGCTTATACATGCAAGAAAACGAACAGCTGCAGACAACTATAGCTAAAGGTTGCCACAACTCTAAGGTAGCTGAAGACTTTGGACAGGAAAAGACTCTGGAAATTGTTACCAGGGAGTTTTACTGGAGAGGACTGACTGTGAGGATAAATGACTACGTACGGTCATGTGATAATCCTCAATAAAATAAATCCCTATAACATGCGCGCTTCTGTCGGCTGCAGCTTCTAGAAGTTCCGTTTGCAGCCTGGTCATCCATCTCGACCGGCTTCATCACACAACTACCGGAATCTCAAGGAAGAACACAAATTATGTTAGTAGTAGATTGATTTACAAATATGGCTCTCAGTGTAGGTATGGAAAGCAATGCAACTGCAAAAGAGGTAGCAAATGTGTTCTTGAGGAAAGTCTGGAGGGGACATGGACTTCCAGCGGTTATCATCTCTCATATGGATGCAAAGTTCTCACTAGAATTCTTGTAATCCCTATGCAAAACTTAGAGGATAAAACGAAAGATGTCAACTATGTACAAACCGAAAAATTCCTACAAACAGAGAGGACCAGGCAAGTGCCGGAAGGATACCTCAGAAACTTAGTCAATTATAATCAAACGGACTGGTACCAGTTGTTACCTACCAGCCGAGCATGCCAACAACAATTAAGTAAAGAAAGCCCATGGCATGTAACCTTCCTACGCCAACTCTGGATTCCATCCACAAATACAATGGATGAACGAACGCGAAGCCCAAAATCCCTGCGCCCAGCTCTATGCACACTGGATGCGGACAATACACCAATAGGCCAGAAAAGCCTTGAAACAACTATGGAAAAATATGAGCAAATATTATAAAGTGCAAGGTGAAGCAGCAACCATACATCAAGGTCGGGGACCTGGTCTTGTTAAATGCAAAACACATACGCACCAAGCGACCCTCTAAGAAATTTAGGCAAAAGCTGTATGGACCGTTTAAGGTATTGGAAAAAAGGTGAGAGCGTGCCTTCCAACTAGAAATTTCACCAAGATGGAAGATCCATCCGATATTTCATTTATCATTATTAGAACCTTATCGGCCATCCCATCGACCAGCAGGGGAACAACCTCCCTGTAAGCCAGCGGAAATCAATTAAGATTTTGAATGGGAAATCGAAATAATCGTCAAGAGTGAAATAATGTCTAATACCAGGCGAGATGGAGTTCATAACCAATAAATATGTGAGTTACGTTATATTGTGAAGTGGACTAGTTGTTCTGAAGATGGGAATACTTGGGAACCACCAGAACACTTTGAGCATGCACAGAAATTGGTGGAGGCATTTCATAGGGAGAATCCGGATATGCCAAAGTGGGCAGATGTTGAATGACATGGAAAAGGTTTTCCCAAAATGGCCTAGTAAACGTGTTACCTTTTTTACCCTACCAAGTCAAGTTCAAGAATGGACTAGTCCATTTTCAGAATTGTTTAAGTTTGGGCTTTGTTTTTAATATTTTTTAATTTTTTTTTGTAATATTTTTTTATTTTTATTTTTATGTGTTGCCTAAAAAGAGTTTAACAGTTGAAAAGCGAATAAGGACAAACAGCATGGAGGTTGGAGCTCGTTTTAGGCACGAACGACACCCTAGAGGATTACATAACTTTTCAGGAGGAACTGCATGAGTCCAACCTTCTACAGGGAATTTCCCGCCTGTGGCCCCGGCGTTCAACCTGGGAGTCTACACTTTCACCTGGTGCAGTTGCTCGTTTACTAAGAAAAATGAGTAATTGGAAATTCTTGTTACCCAGCATAGGTCGTGGCTGTCCTTCCGACCGAAAGCTATCTGCAGGGTATATGAGAGTGCCTCTCTGGCTACGTCTGGGAAGTGGAATGAAGCGATTCCTTTAAGAACACACAGAGTTACACCCCATTGAAGTTAAGAGGGCCCAGGTAGCCCTAGATGGGTATGAATGCACAACTGAAGCAAGATACTCCAATAGACACCTTGAGTAAGCTTACGCCCCCATGATGCCTATAAGGTCAATAAACCTACGGAACAAGTTGATAAGGAGAAGCAGTGAAGATGTGGAGGTATTGGCCCGATCTTGAACACTAGTCATCCTGAAAGCCAGCTGCAGAGCCGGATAATACATCACGAAGCAGACCCGGCCAACAACCAAGCAAGGTCCTTGGAGTTCCAAGAAGTTATTGATAGTTCCAAACTATGTGGCCACATCTTAACAGCCGAAAGAAGGTTGACAACTCAGACTAGGTGGGTCCACAGCCTCAGAGAAGACTGGAGCTCTGATCATACCGTCAGCTGTGCAGGGGAAGAGAAAGCTTTAGGGTTTTAGTGGGTTTGCTCTCAGATTAAGAGACAAAGGTAGGGGAGAAAATAAATATTTATATATAAAAGAAGTTGTAGTCCGCGAATACTCAGACGCGTGATATAAATATTGTTATGCCTTACGAGCTTTAGCCATCATCAAGCAACCAAGAAGAGATCTTATCAATATCATAAGCTTTTTCAAAAAAATCTTTACTTAAGAGCCTTCCGTAGACAATCTCCGTTTACGAAGAAACTATTAAGCATAGTCCGATTTACATGCCCTTAGAATCGACTACCCTTAACAGTATCACCAATCATAATTGTATCCTTTTGTCCTAGAGCGAACCAGCTTTAAGCCTGAAACTATATTGTTCCCCGCCTCGCGAATAGTATGATCTGACCTGTGACCTCTCTATGGGTGTGACCTACCAGTAGTCTGGGTTGTCATCCGTCTTTCTGCTATTTAAGATATGGCCATCCAGTTTGGAATTTATCAATAACTTCTACTAATACTGAGGGGCCAGCCTGGTTGTGGACCTTGTCCATTTCAGGTGGTCTTTTCAGGTTCAGCAGCAAGTTTTTAGACTGACTAGTGTTTGTGATTGGGCCAATACCTTCTCCTCTTCACTGCCTCTAATTATCAACTTGTGCCGGTAGGTTCATTGACCTGTAGACATCATATGGGCCATCAGCTTAGTCTCAATATGGGTCAGAGTAGCCTACTTCAATTGCCCATTCATAACCATATTGGACTACCTGGGCTATCTTAACTTCAACCGGGTATAACTCTACGGATTCTTCACTGAGTCCCTTCATTCTACCTCTGAGACCTAGCTAGAGATGCCTTCTTATCTACACTTCGGGCAGCATCCGGTCAGACCAATGGTGACGACATATATGGTGTTATTAGAACTGCTCTAATTACTCCTTTTGCTATATAAATGAACAACTGTAGAAGGTGCCTGTGTCGACTCCCGGTGCGAACTCATGTGTCGGAGGGGTATGATTGTCTAAGGAGGTTTGGGCTTATGCTATTTGCCATCATGGCGGTCATGTTTTTCACTTGGGAGTTGTTAGTGCTAGCCTTAGCTCAAACCTCCGATTCGACATCTCGAATCTCTCTTCCTAAGGTTCCCCTCTCTTAACTAAAATACTAAATAAAAAAAAGTAAAAAATAAAATATTAACTCAAAAACAGGTCCTCTTTTGGTACTCGACTTGGTAGGTTAAAAAGTCCAACTTGTTTTCTTGGCCACATTTGGAAATCCTTGTTATGGTCCTTCCTCATCTGCCTGCTTTGCCTTATCCCTATTCTCCCCATGAAATGTCTCCACCAGATCCTGTGCAAGTTCTAAATATTCTGTAGTTCCCAGGTATTTTCGGCCTCTGAACACTAGCTCCTCCTCACGAAATGGTGTAACTCTCTTATTTGTCTATTCCTTCCTCCAACCCGCTGAATGTAAGAGATTATTTCACTCTCACGATTCTTTGGATTACTCATGGAAGAATTGAATCAATTACTTCTAGCTCTCAGGGAGGTTGTTTGCCTCCTGTCAGATTAGAGGTCCGATAGGGTTCCCACAAGGATAAATGAAATATCACATGAATCTTCCATCTGGGAGATATTTATACTCTTTAGGCATGTTCCCTCCTATTATCCAAAACCTTAAATGTGCTATACAGCTATGGACCAAGCTTCTTTGAAGGGTACTTAATGAATAGTCTTTTTAGATTTAACATCACTAGGTCCCTGACAGTGATGTCTGGTTGCTGCTTAGCCTTACAGTTATAATATTTACTCTTATTTTCCTGTGTTTGTTTCCAAGCTTCTTTGGCCTGTTAATGTATTGTGTGCATCTAGTGCCCATATAGCTGGATGCCTGCACTATGGGATTCGCCTTCCTCCATCTGTTCGGTTTTAGGTTGGAATCCATAGTTTATGTAGAATAGTGAAATGCTATCTGTATTCTTTAGTGAACTGTTGTAGGAATGCTCAGCTAGTGGTTGCAACTGGTACCAGTCCATTATATTGTTATTGATGAGGTTCCAGATGTATCCTTCAAGTGCCTGGTTGGACCTTTCGGCTTGTCTATCAGTGTGTTGGTTGTATGCGATCGACATTTTTGGTCTTATCCCAAAGCATTTACATAGGGATTCCCAGATTTTTCAAGAGAACTTTGCATCCATGTTGGAGATAATTTTGGCTACAAGACCATGTAGCTTCCAGACTTCCCTCAAGAATAAATTAGCAACATACTTTGCTGATGCATTGTTTTTCAAACCTATGAAGTAAGCAATCTTGGTGAAATGATTCACATATACCTTAATTTGTATAGTGTCCTGCAATTCTTGTAGTTGTTTGATGAAGTCGATAAATATGGAAGTCCTAGCTGCGAACGGCACATCCATAGGCTGTAGTAGACCGAACCACCCAAATCCTGGTAATATATTTTGTTGTCACTCATCATATGATTGTACGTAGTCTTTGATCTAGGATATCAGTCCTCACCAGTAAAAGCCTCTGGTAACTATTTCCAGTGTCTTTTTCACTCCCAAGCATTCTGCTTCCTTAGAGTAATAGCAACCTTTGCCAATCGTTGTTAGAAACGACTCATTTTCATGAATATATCGCAGATGCTTGGAATAGATTAACCTCCTCCAATACTTTTCCCTAATTTGGTAATGGTTTGCCTATGGTTTCTAATGCTCCCAATTCCTGTATGCGTTACAGCTAGGATAGAATGTTCTGTCCTGCCTCTTCAATAGTTCTTAAAAATACCTGGAATTTTTCCTAATCTTGACCTTGTAGATATTTGCATTAGATATTGGAAGGATCCCTTTATCCAGTCTGGCTTGATAGTCAATTACATGGAGAAACTCGTTTTCAGTGAAGTCCGCATGCAAGTAGGCGCCCACGACCTGGGGCTGTATCTCAGTAGGTCTTCTCGGTGACATATCTGAATTTCCAAACCCACCTTTGTTTCTTCCGGTGTCCTTCATTCAGTTAACTTTCATCGCTTTTTCTATGTGTATATTCTTAATGATGATTTGAGCTAATCTGTACCTTTTGCCGACCTGGTAATCTTGATTTGCACGATTCCTTTTGATAACAGAGAATTTTTGAGGGTAGTCAATGTCGCTTGTTCCTCTGTCAATGCTGGTCTCATATTGTGCTGCCACTGTACTTCACCTCGCTAGGTGAGCATATATTACCCTTGTTAATCCAACTGCAATTCCTGTCTCTACTAGCCAGTGTCCTTTGGCGGGGATTATATAATCCTTTAATACATACAGGTCATGTCCTGCTCCTAGTTGAACTACTTTGGTATCCCTTCGTGCCTTTGGGGATAGCAATTTTCTCTTTAAGGAACTTCAGACTCTGTGCCAATTAATCTTTCCTGCCTTTCTGGTTGGTTATACTGCACTATTGTGAGTTAGAAGTGAGATAGCTTGAGTATTTACTGATGACTGTGTGCACCTATCTCCTCAGGACTGTACAGTGGTTGTTGCCTTACAGCTTCCGGCTTTTCATCTTGCTTTCCTACTCACTAGAGAAGTTTAATATTTTAGTTTGTCAGTTGATGAGCCAGCTGTATCTGTCGTGGATTACATAACTTAGTTTTAAGAAAATTCGCTAGGTTCTAATAGTTCGTATAGATAGTTACTAATTTTTCTATTCCCTGCAGGTACTGGGCCCATTCTTTGAATGCCTCCAGAATCGGTAGTCATTCATTATCATGGATCTCATACAGTTGTAAGGCCGGGGTCAGCTTTCTCAGGGTGGAATGCCACTAGATGCAGTTTTTTTTTCCTTGAACTGTTACAGGATACATCCTAGTACAAAGTTGCTAGCATTAGGTTTCACTATAGTTTCTATATCTGGACAAAAATAAGATAGTAATGGGGCTGAGATGAATCTTTGTTGAAGTTCCTCAAATGCCCCATTTTATTCTGATCCTCAGCTAAATTCCTGACATTGCCTTACAATGTTTCGGTAATTGTTTTCCCAATATTGGAGAAATCTTTAATAAAACCTTGATAAAAATTGTCAAATCAAATGAATATTAGTACCTCCTTTACGGATCTTGGTGCATTCCTATATTGTATACTTTCGACCATTCTTTCACTTACCATAACTCTGTCGATTCCCACAATATATCCCTAAAGCTCAACTGTGACAAAATGGATGACAGACTAGGTGGTTGATACTGCTAGTTAATATTCTGCCGATCGTGAAAGAATTCTATTCACGTATTCTTTATATTCTTTCTGAGTTGCAAAGTAAATGACGATGTTGTCGAGGTATACCACCACACCGTTATCTAAGAATTCCCCCAGAATCTTATTCATAATGGCCTGAAATATTGCTGGAGTGTTCATTTGCCCATATGGCCTGACTTTGAGTTCCCGCTGGCAGTATCGGGTTTGGAATGCTGTTTTCCACGCATCTTCTTCCTTGATACTGTGGAGTTGATAAACCTTGTTCAGGGATTAGAGTTTAGTGAATATTTGGGCCCCAGCAACCTTGTCGCAGAGTTCGCTCTGGAGTGGCAATTGGGATTTATTTCCCACTGTGAGTTTATTTAACTGTCAGTTTCCCAGCCCGAGCCTCGTTGACCTCTTGGATTTAGGAACAATTTAAATTGAAACCCCAGCAGGAGATTTGCCCTCCAGATATTTCCCTTGATCCTGCATTTACTTATAGTACTTGCTTACCAAATCCAGCTGATGGGCAACCATAGGATATATTGGCCCTCAGGGTGGTAGTGCCCTAGGTATGAAGTCTATTGGGTGATCAAATGTTCATCACCCCACTAATTTCTCTGAAGTCTTATGGGCGAAAACACTTTTAAAGTCTGCGTATTTAGACTGGACTTTCCGCAGTTCAGTTGCCTATGTGTGTGTTCGTATACACCTCTGGATCTTCCGATATGCTCAGCCTCTGGGTCATAGGGTTCGGTTTCGACCCTTTTAAAGGTTAGTTCTATGTGCTCATCATTAATATGACTCTGAAATTGTTCATCTTTTTATATAGATTTTTATGCACCCACGATGTGCCTTAAGGGATTTCTTGTATGCCACAATCCAAAAGAGATATAAGATCATATTTGCTGGCAGTGGCTCTTTCTCATGAATTGTGAGAACGGTGGGCATTGCTCCTGATTCCAAACAGCCTTGGATTACTATAATATTTTCCACTATTT
Source organism: Tuber calosporum (assembly GCA_003316355.1). Classification (NCBI taxonomy): domain Eukaryota; kingdom Fungi; phylum Ascomycota; class Pezizomycetes; order Pezizales; family Tuberaceae; genus Tuber; species Tuber calosporum. The sequence goes on along the minus strand of QFET01004976.1, from coordinate 28,524 downwards.
GAAGCTGTAGTTCCTTCGAAGGTATAAATATTAAAGCTCTGTGTGAGTGTCTACTATAGTAAGCGATGTTTGTTAAAGAGATCTTGCTTAGTTAAGAATATATTAGATGCAGAGTCTAATCACACTCGAATCTGGAGCGGTTCTCTAAGGGCTTCAATGGTCGCCCTGTCTTCTGCACATGAATAGTAAAGTGGGCCAGGTGCTTCAATTGTGATTCTTTTGTTATAGCCACTTGGTGCCTGTATGGGTCTCTTATAAGACAGGTTCGTTGTTGTAGTAACTATGGTCTTTGTTACCATGCCCCCTGGGATTCGGCTATTGAAGCTACCTCTGACAAACTAAAGGCTTTGTCTTTATTGCACTAAGCAGCCTACTACTACCGGTCTTTGCCCATTGCTGATTGCCTCCCATACTCCTGCCATTTGCCTAGGCACATGCCTTTGCCTAACTGAACCTGAAATCTTATTTTTAGGTTATGCAAAGGGGATTCTTCGTGGATCGCCACAATTACTACAAGACTCTATTGTGCCTATTCGGTCGACAAAGCCAGAGTCTAGGGTTGGGACGGATTTACCATACTACATTTAGCATGTGTACCGGTTAGCTGTAGTTTCTCTTTCTCTTCCACCTTCTTTTTTCGTGATGATTTGAATCCTGATCCCTTTCTTCACCTATTTTGTTGTCCAGCTTACCCATTATTAATGTTCCATCCTTGAAGTCTTCTCATGATCCAGGCTGCAATTGATACCCCTTTTAAGTCTTAAGAAGTAAGTTGTTCGTACTTGTCTGTCCACTCTTCTTTAGACCTTTTGTAGCGATTAAGGGCTTTGTAAAGGCATTAGTTTAATCTACTATCTTCAGTAGTGAGGTTCTATATACACCAAATTTTACACATCACATTCTTCGTTTTGTCCATATGATTCGTGAGTCTGTATCTGACCACCACAAGCCGTGGTTCAACTTAGTCTCCTCTTGCTCGGCTATCCTTTCTTAGTTCCTAATTACTTCTTTAGGTCTGAATTGCTTTTCGTGATTCTCACTAGGCTTTTAAGTTTCCCACGGACATGCGCGGAATACCTTCTGGCAGGACCTTACATAGCACGACACCCCTTGTTACTTTCAATTTCGGTAAGGGGTCTGAAAACCAAGTACCCAGTAGCCATCTCTGCTGGTGCCTGAGAACGTTATTTCAGGTTTCATTAAAGTCATCTAATTCCTATATTCAGTGTTGAGTGATTTGTTGCGGCCTTATTGGGATATTGTTTACGCCTTGTTTGCGGTTAGTCCCTGGGTTTGGCGATATTGGAGTTGGAAATTTTCCCGTTATTGACCAATACCCGCTACCTGGGCCAGTTTCCTACAGAACTTCGAAGTATGCTTTGCCAAGGTGCAACATCTGCATTGATATGCTTTCTTTCGCTGTTCTATTTTGTCCTTAGAGATTCCTTTATGTACCTCTACACAAATTGTATGCTCCACATATCCTTTAGCAGGGGCTTTTATCCCTCACTCAGCTTCTTTTTTCACTTAATAGGAAGCCTTTTCAGCTGACAAATAGGTTATTCACTTTGTATTTCCAGTTGTGGTTTGCTGGACTTGGATTCCTGCTCCTGTTTTCTTTTCTGGGAGTCACTTTTTGGCTGGTTATTTTTCTAGAATACATCTTATTGTTCCTTGAACGATTCTTCCGCTTTGGTAACCCTGCGGACTGCCTTGATTCATTCACTATACAAATCATGATTTCCTTGTGATAGCGTACGCATCTTTTCAAAAAGGAGTTGGCACTAAATTATAGTTCTCCTGGTGAGACCGGATACTTCTGCCTCGATATTATGGTTTTCCAAGGTAAGAAGATACTTCTCTATATCTACTAGGTACCTTAACTTCTCCCTCTCACCTAAGGCTTCTTGGGCAATATAAGTATAGAGAATTGTTCTATAGCTTTATGCTGGAAGACAACCTAAAAATTGCATCTCTCATGTTTAGGGAATGCGAGGTTCCACGTCTTGTTCATCCTGAAGGTTTCCATTACCGCAACTACCTCTGTTCCATCTATTCTTCCTCACACTTACTTGATGCGCTCTTCATCCTTCTCACATTGCCATGGGTTCCTTCAAAAGTAATCTTCACAATTTAGTAACCATAATCGTACATCCTGGGAGACTTATTTTCAAACTAGAAAGGTGGATCCGCCTGGCTCCTGTGGGTCCAGGCTAATGCTTGCACTAGTCAGTCCACCCTTGCATTTGCTACGTATTGGAACTTTCGTCCTGGCTAAGGACTTCGTGATGGCTCACAACCCCAGATAGACTGGCTGCCTCCGTCTTCTAAGCAAGGGTCATCGTCTGCCCTGTGAGGTGCTTTCGCCAATGGAGGGGGTGGTGGTCCTTTTCCACTATTGTTATTTCCATTTCTGTAATACACTCCTTTTCCCTTGTCACACGACGGAATAAAGAGGAATTCCTACCTTCTATCAGCTGTGGTCGATTATCGCAACCCCGTGTTTTAACCCTGTAGTGGCTCGACCGTTCCTCACACACTGGGTGGATTTCTGGGAATTTGTAGGTATGTTACTGCCTCGCTTATTGGGGCCAACATATGAGTCTTTGGGCTTGACCCTGCAATCTGCCTTTTCTCATTTGCTTCTATTTAAATGTATTCATGTTCCTAACGCAGATGGAGTTCTCTTAACTCCCATCTGGTATGCTCATATTCTTTCAGTGCTGGGACCTGCTTTTGCAGAAATTCGTCTCTTTGGCGGACCAGGGCTTCTTCCCATTGGCAATTTCAGTCCAGAGATTCCTGCTTTGTTGCACCAATATTAGCCAGAAGTTGTATTCTTACCGCTTCTTAGTGTGAAGCCCTTTGTTCCTGAGCTCTTAACCTTTCCTCCAGCCACTTAGATTTGCATTCGTGTGATTGATTGTATCTGCTGCCTGCATTCCTAACCCACTATAGACCTGTTTTAGTACCTCTCCCATAATATGTTCACCAAGGACAACTCGGTATGCATGGTGCTCAAATTGCTCGGCCTGAACCTGTTCTTGAGTCGACAATTCATTATATGCCAGATGAATATTATCTAAAATTCCAGTATAGTTCGGTCAAAAGAACATAAAGGATGTCCACTGCTTTCTGGCAAATTTCCCTAGCGAGTTTCTAGCATCCGGAAGTCTAAGGATATTGAGCGACTGCTAGGTGCCGATTTTCTCACTCCACTGGTCGGTGAACAGTGATGGAGAATGAAAGGCGTCATGAAACATACTAGTGCATGGTCAATTCCCACAAGGAATACTCGTTCATTTTCCATTAAGGGTAATCAATTCTAAAGGCAAGCGAAACGAACCAGGCTTGTAATCTGTTCTTCGGGAACTGAGTTTGTCTAGGAAGGCTAATCCGTATAGATTTGGAGTAAAACTTATATTATTGACCAGCTCTCTTCTCCGTGACTTGATGTTGGCTAAAGCTCGGGAGGCACTTCGATACTTATATCCCGTGTCTGAGTGTTAGCGGACTACTTCTATCTTCTATATTTTAATATACTCTCAACTATTACAGTCCTTCAATCTTAAGTGCAAGAACTATTTGAACCTGAGAGTATTGTTACCACTGCAGCTTAACGACATGTCAGAGCTCATTTAATTCCAGTTAGTTGAAACCATTTCTCAGTCGTAGATGTTGTTACTTATTCTGGCGCTTAAAGTTAGGTAGTGTATTGTGGAATTTACCAATACTTCCTTAGAACTCCAAGTGGCCAACCTGACTGGTTACCTATCTGAATACTACCGGATTTCCCGCTATGTTGCATATAGCTTTCAGAATAACTTAAGACTTACAATTGGTCCAATACCATATCATATTACTATTCCTCCCCTTACCAACCTGTTCTGATAGGTTTCTAGGCCAAGATTGGCATGTTTGCAGGGTCTGGGTGGATACTGATATATCTACAGGAGCCCGGTCATCATATTCTCATTTTTGCATGGAGCGTCCCGTCACCTCCAGTCCATTACAGCAAGCACTATACGGAATTAGCCGTAGCTCTGCGGACACTGATGCTGACACTTGATTGTCACTGCATTAGGTCGTTCGAACCTTCCTCTTCCTATTCTCGGTGAACAGCATCCCGTCGGATGGACTGCAACCACTTATATGGTGTTCACAAGAGAGGGGCCAATTTCTGGCCTTTTTGTCTGGGGACACTTTTTACTATAGGCTCCGCAGGTGACGTCCGGGCCTCACAATTGGGCTCTAGGGGTATGAGGAGTATCTCAGCCCTAGTTTCGAATAAATTAAGTGCTGGAATCCAGTAAGTTGTACCATGTGCCTAACATTATCCGATATGGCCTTACCCCTACCTAAGGTCTATTATCTAGATGACATTTAGGACGAGAGTGGTTGTTTTCCCTATCGCCATAAGGAGGGTTTAAAGGAGATGTTTAAGGAAAAGGAGTTCAAGGTTCCACTTTCCTTACTGTCGTAGATAAAGAGTGGGTGCCAATGGACTGATAACCCATATCTTTCATTATAGATTTAGGAGAAATCCTGTTGGGTAGGGACGAGTTTAGGGTCTGTGAACCAGGAGGGTTTGTAAGAGTTCGGTAGGAACTTGATCTCCAGAAGGGAGTCGTAACCGATGGTTTCAAGCGACAGGATGAAGTTTTTGGGACGAGGTTTAACTATAGACGCGTCGTGGAGGGTGGAATTAGCTATGACTTTATGTGATTCCACTGGTAGGACTTCGAGGTATTCAACCGTCATCTTTTAATCCATCGTAATATGGGGAAATATAAATCTAATATTACGGGTTGTCGAATCTATGGGCAAGCACATCTGACAAGGCTTATAATGGTTCTTCATAAGCAGGTATTTTCTCCGTAGGCTCATAGGGAAAGATTTCGCGCAAAACTCTTAATATCGATAAGAGCTCTTCTCCGTTGCTTAAAACTATATTAATCTAGAGATTTTCTTTTCTTTTTTTGATTATCTCCTTGAATTACTGTGTAAGGTACAGAAACTATATGAAGTGCAAGCTATGGGAGAGAAAAACCTCCAACTACAGTCTGTCCCATCCCCTCGCAGCTATAAAAACCCTCTTACTTTACAAAAGTTAGGCGCTTGGGTAGAAAAAACTATTAATAGGAAACAGGCCTGAAATCTCCAAAAGGATAGTAAAAATTTTACCTCCGCAGATGAGCGATATAGTAAATAAACAAAGTCCCATAGTGAACAATAACTAAGACCCCCAAACGAAATAAAATACCTCTGCAAGAAACTAACCTGAAATATCAATTTGGCCAACTGCAAAACATCTCAAATCATACCAATCCTGAAAGGTATTTCTGGGGGAGGAGGCAATTAAATGCCCAGGCACGAAGAGGTGACAGGAAACAAGATGCTATAGGTCAGTAAGCTGATAGAGGATGTGGGATTGTGTGGTAGACTTAGTAAGTCCCCGTATCCTGTGGAAAAGATGGCGGAATGGTGCCACGAGAGGTGGTAGCAGTAGTGTGCTCCCTGAAGGCAATATGGTGCCATCGGATCAACAGTCAGCAAGAGAAGAGAGAGAAAGAGGTGAGGATTGAGGAGGAGTAGACACAAGGACTAGAGGAGTTGTCTGCGAGGCTATCCAGGCAGTTCTCATCCAAGTGAGACTGGGGGAATCAATAATCGGACTGCTAATGGAACTGTAGGTCTGTAGAATGTTTCCCCCTACAGGAACCGTATCTCCTGGGAGTATAAGGGGGTCTGAGGGCATTCCCAACTGTCCAAATTTTAAACGAGGCAGAGTAACAGCCAAAGCGAGGTAATACAAAAGCAGGGAATGGAGAGGAACTATCAACAAAGATAGCAGAAGAGAAGAGAGGCAGCTCAAAGGGGTAGACCATAAGTAGAACGTGGAGGAGGGAATCTTTAAGACTATCCCCACACCCTGGAATGGCCAAAGGGTGAGGTTGAGGGGATACAAAAGTGGTGATTATTTCTCTTGGTATTGAAATTTCAAGCACGGTGTGGGTTGAGGAGACGGACGATGTGGACAATGCCCTGGAGTAAGTTCAATATTTATACCCCATGTCTAAAAGTTCGCAGGCTACTTCTGTTTTACAAATAACCTAGTATTTCCAATCCAAATTGCATCTTTTTATCCAAAAGCGCACCCGGTATGACAATGAAACATTTTCTTACACTGCACGGATGATGGCATGATATTGGACAAAATGTGAACTATGGTGGCACGATCGTTACTGCTATGTGGAAAATACTACAGAAGTACGAAGGGGTTTCCGTGGCACGCTAAGCGAGGAGAGGTATGTATGAATGCAGATTGGTAGGAGTTCTGGTTCTAATTCTATCTAAGCGAGCTAGGTGGTAACCGCCGGATTTATACAAAAGTGCATCCTCCACACAGGTTAGATTAACATTGGGGAAACATAGTAAGAAACCTAAGTGCTAACTGTGTTTGACCCTGATATCCTGCCAAGAAAATCCCAAATAATATGCGTAATTCTGAGATGGTGGGAGGGAAATATTATGGAAGAATATGATCTATATGACCAAGATCAATGCATAAAAGATGTATAAAACAACCGTAAAATCCCGAACACCAGATAAGAAAACACATATGAAAATCTTCTAATATAACCTGTTCAATACCTTAAAATATAGAGAAATATATGTCCTAGCTGTACATCCTCCGTCTCCTCTACACACCCGGCGATTGAAATCTCAATACCACGAGAAATCATCACCACATTCATTTCGACTCATCCTCACCCTTTGGCCATGCCAGTCTGTGGGGATTTGTCTTAATGATTCCCTCCTCTCCATGCTCATTAGGGTCTACCCCTTTGAGTCTCTTCTCTCCACTTCTCCCATCTTTACTGATATTTCCTCTCCTTTCCACGCTTTTGTTTTTGCCTCGCTTAGCTTTTACTCTGCCTCGCTTAACATTTGCACGGTCGGGAATTCCCTCTGACCTCCCTATACGGCTGGGAGACTGGGTTGCAGTAGGAGGAAACGGTCTACAGGCCTATATTTGCTTTGGCACACTTATGGTCGATTCCTCCACTCTCACTTTGATGAGAACTGCCTAGATGGCCACGCACACGATTCCGTTGGTCCTTGGGTCTACCCCTCCTCCATCTTCTCCTCCTGATGGTTGATCGGCTGGCACCCTACTGCTCACCTAGCTGGCACCTTACTGCCCCGCCTAAGCTGGTACCTTACTACCACCCCCAGGCTGACACTCCGTCCTCTGGACTCAGCACTGGGCCCTGCCACAAGCTGGCCTTGTATCTATAGGTTCCTCTTCTGAGGGGACCCCTTTCCACCCTCGGTGCCGGGCTATATTCCCACAGGAAAGTCTTCCTACTTTGTGCCCTTGCCGGCTTATTATGGGAGCTGGAACTACGTGTGTCTGGTACCTAGGCCTTTGGTTTGACTTCGGTCTTAGGTGTTGGGGTTTTCTTGTTTTGTGTTCTCTTTTGTTGCATTTGGTTGGTTCACTGTTGGGGCTTGGAGTTGTTTTCATGTTGGTTTTGTTGGCTCTCTGGTTGTGATTACTGCGTGGCGGCTTGTTAGGATGGTTTTTTACACTGGTTGGGTCTGGCTTCCCTTATGGTTTTTCCATAGCTTTCCCGGGTCAGGGCAGGGGAGGAGGTTTGTTTACTGCCATAGCTAGCGCTGCATGTAGATTCTGTACCTTGAACATGAATAAAAACTGAATTAAAAAAAAAAAAAGAAAAAAAAAAAAATATGTCCTAGCTGTAGTAATGTAAGTGGTGTACAGGTAAACCGAAACCTAAACCAAGTATGAGAATATTTTATATTATCAACGATACACCCAAAGGAAATTAAATAGAAAATTTCAACAAATATGAGCTTGGACATCTCAGCGGGTGTGAACCTCACCTAGTCTGAGTTGTCATCTGTCTTTCTGCAGATTAAGATTTGGCCGTCCAGTTTGGAACGTACCAATAGCCTCTTAGAAAACCAATAGGCCTGCTTGATGGTTTGCTGTGTGTGCTTCGTAAAGTCTTATCCTGCTGTGCAGCTAGCTATAGAATGACGAGTTTTCGGGATTGTTCCAATACCTTCTTGTCTTCACTGCCTCTCCTTATCAACTTGTTACGATAGGTTTATTGACCTTGTATGCATGATATGGGGGATGAGCATAGTCCCAGTATGTGTCAGAGTAGTCTACATCTATTATGCGTTTATACCCATATAGGACTACCAGGGCCCTCTAACTTCAATGAGGTATAAGTCTACCAGTTCTTAACAGAATTGCTTCATTCCACTTCCCAGAAGAAGCCAAAGATGTCCTCATATATACATCACGTATAGCATCTAGTATGAGGAACGGTGACATCTTATACAGGGTTGCTAGAGGTTCTCTAATTACTTATTTTTCTATATAAACGAGCAACTCCACTAGGTGCCTGTGTCGTCTCCCAGGGCAAACGCCGTGGGCTGAGCCCTATGATTGTCTGTGGAGGTTTGAGCTTATGCCCCTTCCGATCCTGGCAGTCATATACTCGACTTGGCATTCGTTTGTAGCTAACAGCAACATTTTAGACATCTGAGAAACCAATTCAAATATTTGTGCTATAAAACTCAGCATCCAATATTATCCTAATCAACCAAGACCAGTGTAAAATACCTCTCTTACTATACCACACACACGTATAGAGCTTGGATATCTTTACCTGTGAATAAACCACAGCATCCACAGTGGGAAATTTTATACACACCCTATACCGTTATAACTAGGGATCATAGCTCACTGATCTTATATTTCATTCGAAATTGCCAATCATGCATGATTTGACCTTATTATCAATTCCAGTGCTGGCATACAGAACATCCCTTCTGACATATTTACAAGTTGTAAAAATGGGTTTTTAAAGATGTGAAATATCATAGCCATGATTCATATGAAGGAATAGGATTGACAATTGAATGGGACGAAAACCAAGGCATTTGACACAGAAGCCCAGTATATCAGAAGAATTGATAGCACATTCCCTGCACTACAAGACGCTACTGAGCATACGGAAATCCTAAACCCAATCCTGTCTTATGGCATTGGATCAGATCTGTTTTCTTAGAATGATGAGTGGACTCACCTAGTCCAATTTCCTTTCCATTCTACCCTATTACTTCAGTCCTGATTGCAAGGAGAGGCTGTCAGCTCTCTAGTGTCGTTAGTATAGTTTAGGTGGCATACCTATTAACTATAGTCTCTATGAACCTCAAATATTAGAGGTGATTCACAGAACTTGGAAACCTTTTTCTCAAATGGAGGAGCCTTAATGCTTTAATGTTACGGCATAGTTGAAGTACCATGCCTAGCTGCAGAAGGGATATTTTTGCAAGCTGGTTCGATAGACTATATGACTAGTTGAGAAGCAATGTACTGTCTCCAATAGTAATACTCTATTGCAGAACAAGAACATTGCTTCCACTAATAGTGTTTGTTAGTCAGGGTTACCAGAATATTCCTGTGCTTTTCGACATACTAGGACTTCGTAACCCGGGTAGGATTAGCAGTGGCCTTTTGTGCTTTAAGGTTACAATTCCCACACCAGGCTTATTCATCAACTGTTAGTTAGCGCTAGAGGGCATTTCATCACTTCGCTTATTGAGAGTATGTTTTTCTTTGACAACCTTACAGTTGAATGATGCTACATCCTCCTGTAGGTGTCTTATTTAGCTCAAAAGATTATGATAGTGAATGTATTCTTCCGGGTGTGGATATTTCTGCCCCTAGGCATGTCTCAAATCTACAGTCATAGCAATGCCAGCATGGTTGTTCTTGCTGATCCTCTCATAAAGCAACTAACTTGCAAACTAAATTGGTTTATTGACAAACTGATCCACCTTTCTGGGCTTAATAATCATACTGTTGAAATCACGAAGACTGCGATCTGACTCAAGTGACACACAATCCAGACTCCCAGTGCTTCTGAAAACCTGCTTAAGTACAGAGTTTGTTCCTTGAGTTGAGTATCACTCCAGCCCAGCAAGTTGGATCTAGGCTGATATGGATATGGATGCTATTGTACCATTTCTTTGCCACCCTTCAAGAAGCATGATGATCAGTCTGACTATATCCATATCTTACAACTTGCAGTCTCGATAGTAGTCAAACCATATCTAAACATCTTGGATGAATCGCAGCTTGTCCTGTGTGTCTCCATAGTACCCTTTTTACCCCAAGTTCACTTGTTTCTTTGGCAAAGTTCAGGATTTCTTGTTTGACTTCCAAAGGCAGTCTGTCAAGGCTTGACACAGTTTATCATACAGTTTCTTCTTACCTTCATTCCAGTGGGACTCACGTTGGATCAGAAATGGCCTTAGATCAGGATGGATGGAAGAGGTGCCGTCGCTACTGCTTGAGGAGTCAGAATCATCTGGCTCTCCTCTTTCGCCCTCATTGCTCCCACCTGTTAATTACTTACCATAACCCGTGCTGTTTTTTTGAGCTAGGAGTCCTGTTGGTTCATCCCATCCGCTAAAGGGATCTTTTAAACATAGTACACTAGGATCTGGCGTGGATACCCATTGCATAGGAGAAGGTGGGTGAGATGGTTCTTTTGCTGCAAGAAACTTCTCCCTGTGCTGTTTAACTAGCTATTGGAAGCTAGGACATGCTCTCATATTAGTATGTTCTTCTTAACTACAGTAATGACAATGGGTCATTTTAAATTTGAGACCTATGCGTGAAGGATTTATAGCTTCACTGGGCCCATTAGTACATGCAGCCTCATAGTGGAAAATATGCCCACCAGCTCTCCCCTCGATCTTAAAAGTAGGAGAACAATTAGCAGTGCCTGACTGCGCTGCCGTCTGAGGAAGCTCTGTCCTCCCAGCACAGCCTGTTGACTTTGTAGGAGCTAGTGGTTTGATCAAAGGTATAAGGGGTACTAGAATTTGTCTTGTGCTAGGCAAGGAAGTTGGCGCAGCCAGCGCATACAGTCGTTCAGCTTCTAAAATGATTATTGACCTAGTTGGCCATCCCTGTAGGGTAGTAGCTGGCTTTGATGTTTTAAATTTTGGGTGTCATTTGTCCTTCGTTACTCTCACAATTCGTGATAATCTCAGTAGAGTGCCATAGGGGTTAGATGAATGGCTTCCTATACATCCTTTGACTTCAATACCAAATGGGGAAATCTGGGATGAACCTGGAGTTCCTCCAAGACCTTTAGTTTCCCTTGCGGCTGTCCTTATATGCTGGGTCTAGTTCAAATCTACTATTATTTTTGCAAAATGTGGTGAATAGCTAAAGTGTCGTCTATGGGCCTGGGGAACAAGGAGAGCTTACTCCATAATTACATCATTTTTACTGTCAATACTGACTTAGTTCTTCACTGCCTACTCAAGACCCTCTAAATGGTTCCTCAGCTCATGCTCTGTGTTGACTTACTGGCAGTAGGAATTATACACTTTCCTTACCCAGTCTGTAGCTATCTTATCCAAGTTCTCTGGAAAATAGAACTGCTAGTCTTGTACAATATATTGGAGGTGGGACTGGCCTTCTGTGAACGTTCTTACTAGTTCATTTAAAATGTATTACTAGAAGACCTCTTGTGTAAAATGTTAAGTAGTAACTGCTTCCGCGACAAACTCAGCTCCCACCAGAGAGGCATTGTACAAAAAGGACGTTATGAGGGCCCTAGGATCAGGACCATCATAATCGGACATTCCTGGGGTGACTCAATGTGTGCCGCCTCAATCTAGCTAGTAACTGACTACTACACCAAGTCATGAAGGCCTGCAATCTAATGATAGTCGATAAGAGTCCCACAAGAGGTTACTCCATTAGTTGCAACCACACAAGAGACATTACGGATATAGTACTTCCCACCCTGGGCTACATTTTCTATACAAGGATACCAGTAATTGTCAAGTTTGCAAATGGGGTCTTGAGGAGCAATAATTCATATGTAAGAGTTAAGAGAAGAGCTTAATAAAATAATTAAACACAGGGCACCCTTTAAGAAGATGGATACCGTAGTTGCAACAACACGAAAGACTTAAAGTCACTTTCACGGAATGTAAAGATATATATAATTGAATCCAAATAATGTAAGTTAATATTGTTAAGCTGAGGCTGCTCATAATTGAACTTCTTCTTAACACGATAGTTTTTTATCATAGTGCCGTGTCGTTCGCAGATACTTAAGTAGAATTATAAAGCGAATGACACTCAACCCTAACCTGCCCATAGATTAGCACTCTTCTCCACTGCGGGCTCATTAATTCGGAGCGCCCAGAGGCTCTGCTAAGGGAGTGTGTTGATCGTTTGGATAGGGAGAGTCTTCCAATCCAATCAGTTTTCTGTAATGAATCTCGATTATGTCTACAGGGGATAATAATCTTTCTATTCGAAGTTCTATCAATGGCCTACTGTCAAGGCAACATGGGACTTGTTATCTCAGTTAAGACTGAGTTGCCTTATGGCAATTGCGCCTATCCCACTTTTGAACACAACCTGCGCTGCTTGGCCAATAAGCATCTATTATAGTGACTGCCTAGCTCCTGTAGCCAGTGGTAGTACTGTATTGGCTAAATAAGTGCTAGCATAGTCAATACTTCATGAAGCACCTCAGCTGTAATAAGAAGCAATCACTGCAGAGTCCTGTAAACCCCACTCAGTACAGGTATAGTACCTAGCATATTGTTGCTTGACCAGCACAGATTTATCCGGATATACTTCCATATCTCTCCTACTCCCAGAGGCTCTTTCTGAAGGACACCAATGTCATCCATTGGGATTTTGGGCACCGAGAGTAACTTAAAAGTGCATGCTGGTGTCAATACTAGCCACCCCTCTAGGTCGGCTGACCCTGACCCCTATATATATCCTGCGGATAGCATCAACTAGCTTGAATGGCCGAAACATTGAAAGTGTTACATCAGCCATGGTGCTCTAGTTAATTTACTTTTGTTTTAGCAAGTGTAGAGCTTTACAACAATAAGTTAAATTTCAAAAGCTGGTGAAAGGTACAGTTTATTCTGCTGCGAAAATATCGCAAATGACATCAGGGTGACCATATTGGAGTCTGGCATTTTGTGTAATATTAAACCAGGCTAATTCAGGATCACTGTCCATTTATGTGAAGTACAAGGTAGGGTAACTTGCCCTCATTAATGTCTAAAGGGTACTGAAAGCTATTGTAATACCGATTCAGGTTTACAGAAGGACTTAGATAACATCTTCATTATTTATACTTTCTCCAAGACCATAATGCAACTGGTGATGCAGATGTGCGAGGCCTGGCTGCCGCCACATACCTTAGACATAGTTCAGTTGGATTTCACAGTTAACCAGCCTAACCAGTTACCCTCTAACTGTCACAGCAGGTTACCCTAACTAACGCTAGTCTGCCTTTTACCTGTCCAAGTGAGTAACACTACTTAACCTTGGCTTTGGGTTACGCTATCTAAGTGGGTTACCCTACACAGTGTTGGATCGAACTAACTGCATTTCACTACCTGTAACATATATTGATGTTCTGGTACCTCAAATAGCACGTTCATTAGACTTTCCTTTATCAGATTACTTTGATTTGATTTAATTTCCTTACTGTTTGTTTTCTCTACCGGAATCTCTAGATTCTTGCTCTCTGATTACTCTATGCGATTGAGGATCGGGAGCATTGTGCCCCTGGCATTCCAACGGAAGAAACAGGTAATCTCTACCGGCGCAGAGATACAGTTAGTATTGTGGGAAATCCCAGGGCTTCTAAGACTCCGGTAAGGCCACAGGATTCTGCTAGTTATATACGTACCAGCACTGATAGTCAGTGCGGGTCTCCAGACACTCACTTCTAGAACGAAAGATTTTATGTATTTATGAGTAGTCATTTGGCTAGCAGGAGATATCAGACTTCAGAGAGTTGCCTATACAGTGAATACACTTGGTTGAACTGCGATCCTTTTGTTCTCCTACAATCTGTACACTACTCTATTGTACTGCCCATGTCATAATCAAATATCAGGTCTCCCTTAGACACTAAAGCGATAGCAGGCTACCGCTTAGGCTCTATTGAATAACCGTTCACCCAGGCTAGCCCCTATTATATTACCTATCTTAGTGTCAAAGTACCTATCCTAGGGCTAGGTATAGGTCAGGAAGACTAGACTCTATCCCAATTTTCAGTCCAAAAGTGTGACAGCTTGGCTGCATGGCCAAATGTAACTTTTCCAAAATGTGCTGCCCTAACTCTAATAATACTAAACCCTAACCTGTAAAATGAGAAAATCTCTGTAGTAAAAGGTCATACTACTGTAAGATTCATATGACTTATTCCATAGTTCTCTTCCATCTCATCAATTTTCAATCATATCAAGTGCCCAGAATGGATTCCCAACCTCCAGAAGGGAACCACCGAATCGACAACAAGCAAGCTGCGATAAGAGACCGTGTACGAAAGCACCGTGTAGCCCCCAAAACAACTCCAGGAGTGCGTCCCCCTCCCATGTCAAATACCTTGAGGTCTCTAAAGAGCCACTTGAAGAAAAACTTACTCCTTGAGCAAAAGATGCAGGTGTTTAATATCCCAGAACCACCACTTACAACCTCAAATTTACCACTTGAGAATTCGTAGATGGAAAGGAGACGCCAGTAGCATCTACGTCCTCAGTCCCGATCTGGACCTCCAAAGTCTAGCCCCCTTACCAAAAGATAGTGTAACCGCCGCTACTATGCAAGCAAGTGTCAATTGAGACTACAAGGTCAACTGGCCCAGATGATGGATGGAGAGGTAAGATATTGCTCTATTGATCTTTATAATTATAAATGATTAACTATTTAAATATAGAATTGTGAAACAAGCAAACAAGCCTATCGTAGCTAGCTACGGCTGGCAGGTCCTCTTTGGGTTATGAAAGAGAAGATTCTTCAATCAAGCTTCTAGAGGTTAAGACCAAAGATCAAATCTCAGATGAGGCACAAAGTAGGCCTTTGTCTGGGTTTACAGCTGGAGTGGAATCTGCATCTTTATACATTTTTAAAGCTGCAGTTAAAAGCAGAGAGAGAGTGGAAGTTGGCTAAGCTTAAAAGGAAGCCCACTAAAAGTATCCCACCTACCCAGTCAAGAAAGGCTGTAGCTCTCTTAGTCGCTACTTCTGCAGGATGGGGAACATGGGTTATGAAGCTCATTCTCAAGCAAGATGTAGAGTAGATTCGATCAGACAAGCTGCCAGCTCTAAAGCAAGGAAACCATCCAAAGATATCAAGCTGGTTGATTGATAAAGGAACTATGCTTGCAATGAGGGAATATATGTCGCACGCTGGTGAACGTATAATTTCCTATTATGTTACATTCTGGTGCAAATGTAAAAGGGAATAAAAGCTAATATTTCATTTGACTAGCAATGGATTCTGCAGGTCTGGCACAGGCTGTCACAGCCTATTAGAGCAAACTCTATGTGGGTCAGGACCAATCTATAGTGACAGGGAATGGGTTGCCAATGATTTCAATTGATGGTATTCATCGGAGAATCAAAAGGGCATTGAGTAGCCCCTCTGCACAAGCATGGTTATTAAAGCTCAGATGGAACAGGAAGGAGGTAAAAAAAGGTGTACATCAGGATGAACATGAGCGAGGGGACGTTAAGGAATATTTGGATAAGGTTATCCTTCTACGAATGAAATTACTTCAGGCTCAGATGATGGAATAAAACGAGAATCTGGAGGCTATTTCCAAGCCACTGGAGCCAGGACTCAGACCAATTGTTTTAATCACCCACGACGAATGTTCTTTTAATTCAAATGCTGGACGCAGGAAAATCTGGATTCATGAGGACAGGGCAACAATTCGAAAGAAAGGCCGTAGTCAAGGCCTTCATGTCAGAGACTTTCTTACCCCTATTAGTCACCAATCTGGTGGTAATGTTTGCGAGGTTTTAAAGTGTGGGGGTGATATCTAGTAGATGGGCAAGGTGTTATTACTGCAGGTGTAAGAGAAGGCAATTCCTGCATTTGAAACCACATTGCCAGGATGTCAAGGATTGTGGGCATTTGATAATGCCAAAATTCATCAAAAGTATGCATCAAATACCCTCCTGGTAGGGAATATGAACCTCACTTCAAGAGGAGAAAATACTGGTCCCATGAGAAATAGAAACTATACCCGTTCAGATCACCCACATACGATTTACTAGCAATCAATGATGCTACCTGATGGTCAGTTGAAGGGATTACGAATTGTGCTCCAAGAACGTGGCCTCTGGCCTTTGGAGGAAAAACTGCTTACTCTGTGTTCCATTCCTGGAAATAATGTAGGAGAAAGAAAGACAAATCCTGCTTCCAATCATGCAACAAATGCACATTGTTGTTCTTAGGCCCTTCTTTCATCACAACCTGACTTCCAAACACAAAAGTATGATTTGCAGTAAACCTTGGAAGCTGTAGGACATCAGGTGATTTTCTATCCTGAATTCCATTGTGAACTAAACATTATTAAGTATTTTTGGGGCCGTGCAAAGGTGTATACCATAGCACATTGTGAATAGTGATATCCTTCCTTGGTTCGCAGAGTAGCTCAAGCACTGACACAAATTTCCAACAAGCTGATTTGGAAATACTACCAACGAACCTTGTGTATGATGGATGCCTATTGAAATCATATTGTATATGGCCCAGAGGAATTCAAAGGGCATGTGTATACTAGATACTCATCACATCGACGAATTGCAGAATCAGCAGTTTATGTAGAGTAATTGAATTCAATAACAATTACTTCTTATCTTTTATTTTACATCATCTTACCTCCTTATAAAATCTTATACATATCATGCTTTATGAATTCTTAACTATAGATGAGATAATTTAGGTATTAGGGTTCAATGCATCTATTGTGTTACACTTAGCATTGCAGTCAAGGCGTCACACTTTTGGATTGAAAATTAGGGTAGAGTCTAGTCTTCCGGAACCATACCTATTTGTATTATGTCATTTATACCAGTGTCTTTTTACTGTTCTGCTCCAGGTCCTTTCAAGACCTCTGGCTAGTGTCAATTTCAGTAAGCTATACCAACTGATCCCAAGAGGTTGGGAAGCCAGGGTACATGCCCTGGAGGGAGCTCTGCATGGCGACAGTCAATCCTCAAGCCAACGCATTTTTCAAACAACCTGATACAGTTAAACAAATAGGAGTTTGAGGAAGAAATGTAGGATTCAAGGAATCAGACTACAGATTCGCTTAGGATTAAATTAATGTTTCAACATGTGAAAATACTAACAAAGGGCTCCTTACTCGCAGCAGGACATGGCCACTTGGCACTAAAGCATTTCCTAGTCCCAGCGAAAGGACTATATCTGGTATGAAGTGGGGTTGCAAATATGCTTGCCACAATGAAGCTATGCCAGGTTAGTACTGTGTAGTGTATTGGCAGCGAAATATGGGATTATCATTGTAGGAGAAATAATTGAGTCAGATTACATAGGAGAAGTCAAGTTCACCATGAGGAACCATGGCAAGCAGTATTGCCAAGTCCGCAAAGGGGACCTCATAGCGACAATTATAATTGAGATAATAAGCACCTCAGATGGAATGGAAGTCGACCGAGTTATGAATACAAAAATTGAAAAAGGTAGATTTGGAATGCCTGTTCTCTAAGGTAATCAATTCCCAACAACACTGACAAATATACCAGTTGCCAACCTGCAAGTAAACTAATGTTACAAATTGGTTTCTCAATAAGGCAGTACAGCAATAGAGGTATAATAAAACAATAGTTCTGACATCTGATACGATAATATCCAAGGTCGATATTAGGAAATGTGACTAAGAACTATGAAGGACTATGGAAGGACCATGTCAGAATGATCAATATTGGCAGGAACAGAATCAAGAATTGGAATAATTGACAAACAAGCGCAAATTATAACCAAGTCAGTTGGCACTACCGTAAGAATCAACCTACAACCATAATCACTAACACACCCTCGAAAAATGGGAGCAGCCAACCACTATATCCAAACAATACCACTACAGTAAACTAGCATCACACTTTGGGGAGCAAAAGACACTACAAATAATTACCAGAGACCTTTACTTGAAGACAATGACAGCTTCTATCAATGACTAGGTAGGAACATGTGATAAGTGTTAACATAATAAATTACTATGACATGCACTGTTTAGCCCTCTACAACCCTTGGAAGATCTGTTTACTGCTTGGTCATACATCTCACTCAACCACTTGAGACAACTACCCCAATAGAAATAAAGAACATAAAGTATATAACTAGTGGATCGATACACACTGATAGTGCTATTCATGGAGCTGGAAACCAACCCAACAGCAAAGGATATCGTTAATGTATTCTTAAAGGAAGAGAGGGAGTTCAACTGACTTTGAGCAAACATTATATGCAATATTGATGCAAAATTCTAGGCCGAATTCTGTGAGTCTCCGTGCCCAATCTGCTGCATAAAACGAAAGATATCAGCTGGGTCCCATCTGCTGACCGATGACAAACAGAAAGGACCAACTAAGTGCTGGAAGGGTACTTCAGAAGCTTTGTCTATGACTAACAGAAGGTCTGATTGCAGTTATTTCCACTAAACAAGCATTTATATAAGAACTATGTACCAAATGTGCATGTGATGTTAGCATTCTATGTGAAGTACAGGTGAGACTCTATGACAGAATAGATCAAAAATAGTAAAGGTAAAAATTCAGTTAACTAAATATAAGTACACTGGATGCAAACAATTCATCCACCAGCCAGAAAAGCATTAGAGCAAATTTGAGAAATTATAAGCAAATATTATAACTATATAGCTAAGCAACAACCTTACATAAAGGTCAAGGCCCAACTCCTGGTCAATACCAAACTCAAAAGGACAAAGTGACCTAACAAGAAGCTAGCCTCAAGATTGATAGTGTGGTTATAGTTTTAGAAAAAAAGGTAACTCTGTGATTACAACTCGAAATAGGGCACTGATGTACAATCTCTCCCATATTTCATTTATTATTATTAAAACCCTTTTGGTAATCTAAAAGACCTGCAACAGCGCAATCCTCACATAAGCTATATGAAATTAACTATGATCTTGACTGGGAAATCGTAAAAATCATGAAGAGCCAAATAATCTCTTAGACCAGCTGTGTCCAAGGGTGTAATAGCCTAATCCAAGAAGTAAGTTATTTAGTAAAGTTAACCGGATGTTATGGTGGTGTGAATACTTGAATCCCAGCACAGTATTTATAGCAAGTAGAGCAATTAGTGCACTAATTTCTTAAGCAAAATGTGCAAATGCCAAAGCAGCCAGAACTTGAATAAATATGGAAAAAGGTTTAACTACTGTAGCTAAGGAAATGCATCAGGCTTTTTACCCTATCCTATGTTGGTCCCTCCAAAACTTTATATAACTTAATTATTCCTTATTATAAGAGATAGGAAAGAGGAGAATCAAGACCCAAATAGGTTTTGATACGAAATCTAGAAGGAGGAAGCTTAGGTTAGGCGCATAAGAGCTCCATGAAAGACTTTAGGAATTTTGTAGCTCTAGTAAAAACCTCCACAGCTCAATCAGAATCCTACTCCTGTAGTGAATACCATGCATGATAATACAAGCACCTTGTATAGTTACTTGCAGTATCTCAAAACCGAGTTATCGAAGAAACCCTTGTAACAATGTATACCGTATCCCTGTCTGTCCAACTGAATCCTATCCGCAGTCTAAATAAGAGGGCCAATTTGAATACTCAGCTTAAGCAGAACGTAGTGATTCAGTTACGAACAGGCGGAGTTACAGCAGGCAGAAATTAAAGGAAACATCGTAGTCCTCTAAGATAGCGGAGAGATAATGGATGTAGGATACTCCAGTAAGTATCTAGAGTATGCTGATTCATCATAATGCGGCTATCCTGGTCGAAGAACCAATCGGAACAGGTTGATAAGGAGACACATTATCGACAAGAAGGTATCCTACTAATTCCCCACCTAGGTCATTCTGAAAACTATATGAAAATTTGGATACGGTTGCATAAAGGAGTTATTATTAATGACAAAGCCGGCCCCTTAGGTACTAAGATTCTCTTTGCCAGTCCCAAACTGGACGGCCTAAGTTAAACCACCTAAGAAGATCTTTTCTCTCTTACTGAAAGGAGTAGCACGTCCTGAGAGAATGATGAGCTACGACCATACTATAAGCTGATGGGGACAAGATATTTCTCCATCTAAGGATGATGGCACTATAATTGGAATAGTAAAAATAGTGAGAAATTCTGGGTTAGTTTAAGATGTAGATGTAGTCTATGACCACTCAGACATGGGATATAAATACTCAACTGCATGCTGGGCTTTACCCATCATCAAGTAATAGAGAAGAGATCTTACTCGTGCCAAGGTTGGGGTTGCACCCCAAGAGAAAATAGCTTGTTGGCTCGCAACTGTCGCCACTCTAAAGAGTGCCTGACAGCTCAATGCAAATTTACAGCTCAAGGCAAATTTGTGGCTTACCATAGTAATTTTGTGGCTCTGCATCACGTTGTGGCTAAATAGAGCTTGGTGGCTGAATCAAACTTTGTGGCTTAAAATAACTTAATTGCTAAATATAGAATTTAAAGTATATACTAGCAGATTTGATAAGACGTATTTTATTTTATATTTAGTTTGGCAACCTTACATGTTGCCTCAACAGTTTCTTTTTCTCTGCTAGTCTAGTACACCTGGCTTTATAGGCAGCCTTTATTTCATTGAGAAAGGGTTTATGTTCTGCAGTATCTGTCTTTTTTTCGACATTTTGTGATTTATGTAATTGTTTTTCTACCTTTTCCACCTCAGCAATCTCTCTCTTTTTTACCATTTGGCATGCCTCTGATGCATACATCACTCAACCTTTTTGAAGCTGCCTTCAGTTCTATGACTTGCCTCTTACATTTCTTGCTTCTTGAGCAGCCTGGCTATGTAGCAAGTTCTCTATCGCCAATGCCCCTGACTGGGCTTGAGTGAATCCTCATTGAAGCACTAACCTCAATCTGTGTTGGAAAGTTGGTAAATAATCTCTTGCTTCACGCAATAATTTTCTTCCCCCTGACTCTTCTAGCTGTGGATAGTTATCGGCATTATAGGTAAGTTGACTGAAGGTGGGGTAGTAAGAGGTGCTGGAACAGAAGGAATCCGTACTTTAATCACCTTGGAGATGACAATATCGGCATTATCGGGAATTAATCCCCTAGAGCGGAAGGAAGAACAAATAGTTGACATTTTGAATGTTTGCTGACGTATTGCATCGATTTTATCTAAAAATTCAACTATATCGAAGTCACCACAGCCACTACCAGTTGCTGCCTCAACTGGGTCTACATGGTAATGCTTATAAGGTTGGAAGAGAACTACATCTGAGGGTTGTATGAGGTAGCTTGTATGAGGGGGTAGGCAGAAGACAACAATGTTGTGTGAATAACAGAAAGTCAATAAAATCTTTCGTACAGTGGGAGCCAAAGCCGTCTAAGAGTATAAGTCTGTTTGTACCTACTTGATGCAGAGAGGAAAACTTCTCAAAGTGTACAATATATTTCATAAATAATTCATCATTGCTATAACCTGTTTCTGAGGTCCGAATAAGGTAGTTGTCGGGAATACAAGTAGAGGTATACAATTGTTCCTGATGAATCACACCAGGAACAATAACTATCCGGGGCAAGACACATCTGTCGCCACTGATCGTTTCAAATACGCTAACTAGGTCTCGATTCGTGGAGGGACCAAGGTAGGTCTCTCAGTTTGGCTCCCTTGTAAGAATCCATTGGTCACGGCCAATACCGATTCTAAATCCAGTTTCATCGTAGTTGCAAGTATCAGTCACCTCAATGCTATATTGATTACAAACAGTCCTATACCTCTCAAACTAGGTACGTATATCCACAGGATGGTGAGCATTCTTCCGGTCTGCGTCGATAGAGTGTTTTTGTGAATAAAATATTCTAGATGCCTGACCAGGAATTGCCTAGCCCATTGATAACTTACCAATAGAGCTGACCCTGGGCCTTCATGTACCAGCTGAAGAATTATGTTTGCACAGCTGGGAACCATCTCAATTCTCGCACTAGTAGCAACCGTATCGAGTCGGTCTAGGTACTGGCACACAGCAGTCCCTTGATCATCAGAGATCTTTCGGTTTGCCCCTGGCCTCTCTCGTCTTGACTGACATCCTTTCCAACAGTTTTGAAGGTGGAAATAGGGTATCTCATGATGCTTAGTAATAGAAGAAAGATTGGAATTGTCCTCCCCAGTTGTATGGAGGAAAGAGAGTGCTGGTTGAATTCAGGCTTCAATATCGATGTATGGTTCTGTCCGTTGGCTTGGTGGTATAATCACTGCCATTGATGCAAACTTGGGTGACATTATTGCTGGTATTGTTTGTGTTTTTCACTCAGAGAAGGTGCATCTATATTAAACAAAAATTTTACAGATAATACAGTTCAGATAGGCAGTAAAATTACATGTATGAGTGCTATGTAGGTAGGGTTGAAGAGATAGGTAGGTTTGTAGTATAGAGTTTTTGTGGTAAGTGTTACGATCCTATGCGGTAAGCTGGTTTTGCACCAGGTAACTACTTCTCTTTGGGTTGGATGAATATGAGCGGGCCGTTGTTATAGTCCGGTATGGGGCAGGGCGCTAATTTCAGCCACAAGGGTAGGAGTACTATTGCAACGAGTAGTACTAGGCAGATTTCCACTATTGCTCTTAGGCCTATGCCTACCTTATCTTGATAGCTGAACCCTATGGTTTCTATCGCACAACGCCAATAGGGGAATGGAACGGTAAAGAGGTAAAGTAATTGTATAGTAAAGAACTT
Source organism: Tuber calosporum (assembly GCA_003316355.1). NCBI lineage: Eukaryota > Fungi > Ascomycota > Pezizomycetes > Pezizales > Tuberaceae > Tuber > Tuber calosporum. The sequence goes on along the minus strand of QFET01004976.1, from coordinate 5,698 downwards.
AGATGGTTGCGTGAAGAGTCCTAACTACAGGTTGCCTAAAGGTCCTTATATAGGCACTCCTCCTCAACCCTAACCCTGGTGACTCATACCTGTGAGTCACACGACCTCTATGACTCATAGTGAGTCAAAGTATGAAATCCATCAGTTGACTCCTCTGAGTCAACTGCGCCGCGTGCCAACCAATCATAACTCATAAAATAAGTCCTATACCCTAGAGTGGTCACATGCGCGAAACCCATGACTCATAGTGTGAGTCATGTGCAAAAATCATTACATCATATGACTCTCAAATGTGAATCATGCGCACGATCAACCAATCACAACATAACAATGATTGTACAAGTGTGCATCATGTGAAACCCCATGACTTATAATAAGTCATAGTGCGAAATATAACAACCTTGTGACTCATAACTATGAGTCATGCGAAATCCTGCCTTGCTTAGTCACCAATCGTGACACTAAGCCACAAAATTGCGTTGAGCTGTAAATTAGCATTGAGCTGTCAGGCCCTTTTTATAGTGCCGACAGTTGCAAGCCAGGGAGCAATTGTCGGTTGGGGTACAACCCCAACCTTGGCACGAGTATTAAGATCATAAGCTTCCTGCAACCTTTTTCTTTTTTCCTGTTTTTTGGTTTATTTAACTCATATATTCTTGTTAATGTACAGGAACCAGCCTGTAGCGCTAGCTATTGCAAAAACGAAAAGTTAATCTCTAACAAACAAACCAATGAAATATCAAAATCATATCTCCCAAGTGTAACGCTACCGTGACTGCTCCTAAAATGCAGGCTCATCAAGTAATGAAAGAATAAAATAAAATTCCTAATAAAGTAAGGAAAATCATAACAGCATGACAGAATAAAAGTCAGTAAAGGAGGGCAACCAAGCTGTTCTAGGGTGAGGGTAGCCCATAGGCCAACATCAGAGGGAGGAATCCAGTTGCAGATTCCAAAATTTAGGCTTGAAGGGCCTGTGGTAGTTCCACCAAGGACCCAAGAGGGGAGCCAGGGCCGAGACTGCCAATCCCAGGGAGGTGGCGGAGGTGAAAGGAGGCTTTGGCAGGACATTGGAGGATTGCATGGACCATAGTCTCTTCCTCCTCCTCGCAGTAGGGGCAGAGGGTGAGGGGGTCAGGGTCGTCCCTGGATCTGTGGCCAGCCAGGTAGCTCTTACCAGACCGCATCCAGTGAATTTTGCCAGCAGCAAATTTGTCCCGCGCCATGAAGGGGTAGGGGGACAGGCGTGTTGCATAGCGGTAGTAAAGAGGAGGTGGAGCCTTGAGAGTCCAGTCCTTGAGAAGGAGTACCTTACAGTTATTCTAGAGGAAAGGGTAACTCCTGCTTGTCAGTTCCGGGGGGAGGATGTCTGAGGGAAGAGGGTGAGGAGAGGTGAGACAAAAGTTCCCTGCAGTGGGTATGATGGGAAGAACAGAGTGACAAAGTGCGTCAATAGGAAGGTGACGCATAGGAAGGTATGGGGTGTGTATCTGTCCCAGCTGAGTGGTATGTAGTTTTGCTAGAGCCCCTGGAGTGTGCGACTGGAGTCAATCCTTGTGTTAGAGTTATCTGAGATGGGAAAAGACAGTGATAACCTGGCAGCAGCCAGGTTGATGAGAGGCGAAGACCAGGCGAGGTGGAGGGCTGCCATGCGCCGCTTGTGTGGAAGTAGGGAGGAGATGGGAGCCAGACAGGCTTCACAGTTTAGTATGGAGGTAGGGGTTGAGGAGAAGCAGTTGGTGACCCAGCGAAGTACTCTGTTCCATAGAGTGGTCATCTTGTCCAGGGTGGCCTGGGAGGGTGCGAATAGGTCAGCACCATAAGTGAGGATTGGCAGGACCAGGCCAGAGGCAAGTTTCTTGCCATGTAGGAGGAGATACCTATTCCAGGTAGTGAGAGTTTTTAATGATCGAGAAAGCTGCCTGAGCGAAGGCGATCCTTTTGATGAAGTGGGTTGTGGTTTCCATGGTAGGTGTGAACTAGTAGCCTAACCAGCCTACTGTTGAAGAAGGGGGGAAGACAGACCCCGTGACCCCAATGGGAGAGGAGGAGATGGGAGAGCGATCCTTGGGTGTGCACCAGTAAATGAGCTCGGTCTTGGGAATGGAGAAGCAAACCTCCAGCTTGGCTGCCCTGTTGGTGAGTAAAGAAAAAACTGGTTGAAGTACCAGAGTGTTCCTTCTGTAAGAGACAGAAGAAACTGTAACAGAAAAATCATCAATATAGGAAAATATAACCCCTTGGGGTATGGAAAGATGTTAGCGTCAAACGTAAATCACAAACAATAAAGGAGAAATATGGGGACCTTATGGGGTCCCAACAGAAACCGGGGAGAGGATTGCAGGTGCCCCTTGAAAGAGGAGGCGGCAATGTCGATTGGTGATGAAGGAGTGGACCCAAGAGGTCATTTATCTTGGGATGGCTCTCGTGCGCAGTACAAAAGTCAGAGAAGAAGCGGATATCTTATCGAAGCCCCATTTGATGTCTAGGAAGACAGATGAGACTTTCCTGTGAGGGTGTTGTCGGGAGCGGACCTCCTGATTCAGGGCAGCCCAGGCGTCAAATGTGCTGAGACCAGGAAGGGAGACGCATTAGTTTGGGTTGATTAGGCCAACTGACCTAGCGAAGGGGGCGAGCCAGTAAGCCATTATCCTTTGCTGGAGTTTGGGGACCGTTTCAAGGAGGACAATGATTGGAAAGGAGCAAGGGGAGGAGTAGTCCGCTTTGCCTTGTTTGGGGAGAACAATCCTGTTCGCCCTTTTGAAGGGGACTGAGTGGTACTCCAGTAGGAGGAGGGGGCCAAGGTGTTGTCATAGGATGGAGGGGTTGGTAGCGTGGACCCTGTTGCAGATCCCATACGGGACCTGTTCAGGTCCTGGTGCTGAGGTATGGGAGGATTTGCTGAGAGTGGAGGAGATTTCTTCATTGAGGAGGTGAGTGGCATTGGTGTCGTACCGTAGAAAGGAAGGAGTAGGAAGTGGTGACTTAGGGGGAAAGAAGTGATGGAGGAGGGAAGTGTTGATTTCATCTGGAGTGGTGGTGTCAGGAAAGGAGGGGAACCTTTCAGGTTGGCGACCTGTAGCGAGCCGCCTAGCGGTCCACACTGACTTGGTATTGACTTTAGCTAGGAATTCCTTCTAGTGTGCGGTTTTGGCCTTCTGGATGGCTTTGAAGTATGCATTGCGGTGTTGGTAGCAGAGTGAAAATGTGTCTGGCGTGTGAGGTAGGCGATGGGTCCTGGCTGTGCTATGAAAGGCCGGTCTAAAGTAGGAAAGTTCTTGGGTCCACCAGGGCTTTGCATGGATGGAGAGGCGTTTTGTCCGAGTTTGCGTCTTAAAGAGTGAGGTAAGTGAGCATAGGTGGCTGGTTACCCACTCATCAACCAAGGCGTCAGTTGGGTTTGTGGGGGGGACTGGATCTGATATTCCTTCAGGAAGAGGGTGAGGGTGTCCAAACTAGTCTTGGACCAGTCACGGGAGGGGGGGGCAGCCTTGAGAAGCGGTGGGGTGAAGGTGAGGTTAAGGGGGAAGTGATCTGAGCCAGTGGACGCGAGGTTAGAATCCCATGTATTAAAAAATGGAAGAGGGTGATTATTTGCAAAGGCGAGGTCGAGGACAGAAGGGTGTGTACTGATGTCAAATGTGAATTTAGTATAGACCCAAGGCTTGTGGAGAAGGTGAAAGCCAAGATCTGAACTGAGTTCGAAATATGAAGAGGATATTCCAAATTCGTAGAAAGAGATCAGGCGTAATGGGTCTATGGAGGGATGGTGGAAGATGAAATCGCCCACCACTAGTGTGGGGAATGAGTGGGGTTTGAAGGCCTCCTGCGGGGTAATTGTACGGGTCCTAGAGGAAGAGCCATTAGTAGAGCAGAGGTTGTATATCCTGAACCTTTGATGGTTAGAGTCAAACAACCCAGAGGGGGAAAGGATATCAACTGCCATTAGGTCATGGCGGTTGTAGAAGCAAGAAAGGAGGAAGTAGCTCTGAATGAGTGTAGTGAAGACATAGAAGGCCACCTTGGGAGGGGTGCCAGGGCTGTGGGGTGGATTAAAGTCTTTAAAGCCGGTGAAGTTGGGTGCTTAGTTTCTGTAGACAAGGGGATCTTGTTGGAGTACCACTTGCGAAGTGGAGGGAAGAGAGCTGAAACTATTGAAAAGTGAGAGAAAAAACTATAGCTTACAAGGCAGTTGTGTTGAATAAGGGAAAGTTGCTTAAGAGGGAAGGGTGGGGAGGGCTGATTAGTATCAGCTAGTGTGCTTGTAGGATGCACACACATTATTCAGAGGAGGGTGGGGGAGGAGGGAAGGAGGAGTCAGCCCTGGGTGGCAGTGGGTAAACAGCCCTGGGACGGGGAGCTTGGAAAAGTCCAGCAGGAGGGTGACCACGTGAAGTGGTGTGGTCCATAGTGTGTGGAGGGGGAGGGGTGGAGGGGGGCTCAGGTGCGGCCACTGGTATAATTATGTCTTCACTTTCATCCATGGTATCAAAAACAGGCAGAGGGGATTAGAGGCGTGATACTAGAGGGGAGGGTCTGGAGGGACAAGTCCGGTCAGTTGCAGTGTGTGATCCACCACAGTTAAAGCAGCACAGGGGACAAGTAGGGCAGCAGGCAGTAACCGCTTTGAGGTGGCCTCCATGAGGGCAGCTGGAGTTGGGACAGTGGTGCGAGAATCTTGGGTGAGAGATAGGACAGAGGGGGCAGGTTGAGTGAGTTGCTTTGCAAGCAGGGACAGGATGTCCATAGTTCCAGCATTTGTGGCACTGCATGAATCGAGTAGTAGAGTGTGCTCTCTCCACCTTACGTCGGTGGGAGTAGAGGCGGATGGAGGATCCAAATTTGATGGCCTCAGCTGGGGGCACGGTGACTACAACCGAAGTTGAGTTCATGAGTCCCCTCTTATCCAGCTCAGGTTGGAGAAAGCGGTCAGAGAAAATGTAGATGTCAACAGCATTGCGGATGGACTCTGAGAGCCCAGTGCCGAGGTCTGCTTGGTCAGGGGGAAGGTAGGCTGTGGGGAGTCCATGAATGGCAAGCTGTATCTCGTTGGGGGCAGGCTGGAAAGGGCGGAAGGGGTTGTCGCCAATGGGGAAGGCCTGGTAGAGTTTAAAAGCCATGGCTTCGTAATAGGGGAGTAGGCAGTGACTTCAGTAAAGAGATTAGAGCCCAGTAGGGTGAGTGACCATCTGCTGTTCACAGAGGCCGTGAATGCCATAGGGTGGTGGCAGTTGGCTTGCCTAAGAACGTAGGCAACCATGTCAGGAGCAGTGGCAGCTATGGTTAATGCGTCGGCATCTGGGAGGAGTGAAGTCCTGGGGGAGTAAAAACGACGTTCAGCAGCAGGTACTAGTGTGGGGCCCTTCTCTGGTCGACTACCAGAATTGGACGCACCGACTTGTGCTGCCGTGGCTGGCCTTTTCCCTTTGTTATTACCTTCCCAATGGGTGGCTGACCAGCAGCGATAGAAGCATAGGTGGCAGGGGGTTGCATTTTGGGGTACTAAGAGTCCTGGTCTTCAGGGAGGAACGTGGAGGGGTCGCGGTAGTTTCCCTCATTAAAGGTTTGTGCCTCCCAGGAACGTAGGTGCGTGATTGCATATGCAGCGGGGTCCCCATACTAGGTCTTGGTCTTGGTCTCATACAGGGGGTTATCGAGGTCAAACTGGATTTGTGGGCTGGGATTGGGTGTTGCATGT
>QFET01004973.1:0-35074 GCA_003316355.1 Tuber calosporum | reverse complement strand
ATTCTGGGAGAGTTTCAAAGCGTTTCGTCAACTCCTCAGGGTACTTATTTTTTACGCCCGAGTGTAAACTTGACTTTCTAGTTAAATAGCATAACAAATAGCCACCCCCAGCATACACTTTGTATATATGAATGTCTCAGAATTTCATATAGATTATACTGTAAAAGTTTCAAAACGTTTCGTCAACTTCTCAGGGTACTTATTTTTTACGCCCAAGTGTAAACTTAACTAGGTTACCAGATTTCACCGCTAGCCATGCTAGCATCATGCCAAGCACCCAAAATGTTTCTGAATTGTATATTAATCATTTTGTGAGTTTCTCAAAATCCTCTCCCATTATTATGCTATTCCGCCTCCCTTTCCCCTCGCATTACCTGTCCTAAAATCCAGTTCAGGGCTAGGGTTCTTTTTGCCTATTACTTGTATGCTTCCTAAAAATCTTTTTCTACTTTTCCCATCTCCCAATTTACCTGCCGTGTTCACTCACAAAGTTTACATACCACTGTCCTTACCTTCTTCTATTCTTTTAACCTCTAATATGCTCTCTATATCTGAAAGCTTACTTTATTTATTATTAGAATTTCTATCTTGTTCCTATTTTCTTCTCCTTATTTATTTGTAAAAGGTTATCAAATCTCTCTGGCCTTTTACCCTTTTAACCACCCTTAATTCATCCTATTACTATGCTCTTGCTGCTTTGGAATTGAACTCCCCTATTTCATTTATTAATTCACTTTTTCTTCATGTTCAAGGTTCAAAATCTATTTGCATCGCTAGCTATGGCAGTAAACAACCCTCCGCCCCATCCCTGACCCAGGAATGCTATTGAAAAACTGTAAGTGAAGACTGACCCAATTGGTCTGAAAACTATTCAAACAAGCCGCCATATAGTAATCACAATTAGAAAGCCATTAAAATCAACCTGAAAACAATTCCAAACCCCAACAGTGAACCAACCAAATGCAATAAAAGACAACATAAAACACGAAAACCCCAACACCTAAGACCGAAGTTAAACCATTTGTCTAGGTACCAGACACATGTAGTTTCAGCTCTGGTCTCAGCCGGCAAGGGCATAAATTAGGAAGAAGCTCCGGTGCGCATATAGCCCTTCACCAAACGCAGAAATGGGCCACCTCTGAGGAGTAACCTAAATGAAGCGAGGCCAGCTTATGGCAGGGCCCAAAGTTGAGTCCAGAGGACAGAATGTCAGCCTGGGTGTGGTAGTAAGTTACCTACTTAGGGGGACGCAGTAAGGTGCCAGCTGGGTGAGGGCAGTAGGGTGCCAGCCGATCAACTGTCAGGAGGTGAGAATGGAGGTATGGTAGACCCTAGGACCAACAGAATAATGTGCATGGCCATCTAGGCAGTTCTCCTCCAAGTGAGACTGGGGAATCTACAATTAGACTGCTAGAGCAACTGTAGGCCTGTAGAAACTTTCCCCCTACTACAACCCTGTTTCCCAGGGGTATAGGGAGGTCAGAGGGAATTCCCGACTGTGCAAATGTCAAGCGAGGTAGAGCAATAAGCTAAGCGAGGGAAAACAAAAGCGGGGAAAGGAGAGGAACCAGCAATAAAGATGGCAGAAGAGGAGACATAGAGCCTAAATGGGTAGACCCTAATGAGCACAGAGAGGACAGAATCAATAAGACAAATCCCACCCCCTGCATGGCCAAAGAGCAGAGTTGGGTCGAAACAAAAGTGGTGATAATTTCTTGTGGTGTTGAGATTTCAATCGCTGGGTGTGTAGACGAGACAGAGGATGGAATTGCACTTTCCTACATTATCTTCGTATTGTATCTTTAGAAATCTAGCCTATTTGACTATACCTTTCATATTTAGTCAATCCATGTATCCTCCATGTTACTAACCTTACTACCTAATTCTTCTATAGCTATTAGCATCCTTGCATTAAAGAGTGATTCCAAATAGGCTGTACTCAACCACAACTTTGCTTCTCACCTATATCTACCCCTCTCTTTTAGTCTAGTATATTATGTGTATCTTGTTAGGAACAAAGCATTGATTGCAGGTAGCATTTGTATCAGAAATTGCAGCAATTATAGTGAAAGAAGCACTATGTTCAGAAAGCAGGGCCAAAGTTACAGGACCAGAATGCTTTTTGAGGAACACAATAGGTAGCGGCTGCAGCTTCTAAGAGGGAAGGGTATACTTACACTTCAGCGTAGCTGATTCTAAGTTAAGGTAAATTAGGCAGTAGTTAGGTTCTATATCATGAATAGTTATTTTCCAGGACTGCTCCTATGAGGTTTATAGGAGAAAGCAGATTAGCCATTTATACTGGAAGACTTAGACTTGAGATAAAATGTCTTCTTTCATATTTGATTTAGTTTAAAGCTATAGTGGTTGCAAGATATTTAAATTGTGCATCACACCCTTCATAGACTATTCCTATGTCTCTAACTAACTAGAAATAGAATGGGAAAACTTTGCTCTTGCAGGATGTCAGGCTATCCTAACTCGGTTGATTGTTTCCCCTTACAACTTAAAGTACAGTTGGAGTGTATATTTTTCCTTGGGTTTTCTTAGCCCTCACAGCTAGAATCAACCCCAGTTCAGTAGTGTTTTAAACCAGGGAGAATAGTACCCCTTCAGAGGTATTGATAATGATACTCTATGAGAAAAAAACAGTAAGTTATAAAGACAACAAACTTAGATTCCATGTGCAAACTTTAAGCCAGTAGTAGTTACTAGAGATATTAATAAGTAAATAAACAGTAGTAGAATACAATATCAGCAGCCTTAGTATATCTCAGACTTATGTTCTTTGGCTTTGTGTCAATTGTAAGGAAGTAAATGCTCAGCTAGGAATAATGAAAACTCTTTCAGTTCTAGTTAGCTAGTGTAAAAGGCTAATCAATTACACTGGTATAATTTACTATCCACCTACTCTAAAGCCCTGTCAACAAATCAAATCACCAATATGCCTAACTGCAATTGGAATCTAATATATATTATATCTCATATCAAATACATAATTGTATCCATAAAATATTACACAAAGCCCTTCTGTGAGATACTTGAAACACAGCATAAAGAAAACCAAGTTTTACATCATACTTAACACTAATCATAGAATAAATTAAGTATCAAATAATACTCATAAGTAATCTTATAATTAACTAACCCCTTAGTAGGCTTGTGAGGAGCTACTAGGTTTATCATCCTTAACTAAAATACTAACACTAGTTATACCAAAGAGATAAAAGACCAGTTTCTCAATAAATTAATCATAAAGCCAATTTTCCTATAATATCCAAGTTCAATTGAAAACAAGTATTGACTGTCTCTCTATCATCATACACTATAGAGTCATCATAATCAGACACCAGGTAGGTCTTCCATCATCCTAGGTATTCCTGTTTTTACATAGCAATCTCTTACAAGTCCATGGTTCTTAGTCTCAATCAAATATCAAGGAATTCTGTAATAAAAGGAAACTGAGTATCAAGACCATTGCCTATCGACTATATATATACAGGTCTCTAGTATTCTCAATCCTATCTACACATTTTGCACTATTCTTACATTCTCCGTAAACCTGGATTTTAATAAGGAATTAGTTCTTCCAATTGCTGGCGTCATAGTCAAATAGAGGTTGAACCTTCCATGCTGCAAGATCCCCCATAACCAGAGGTGCTGCAATGGTATAGGACTTGCCATGTAACCTACTTTATCCCATTTCTATGAATCTTATAATAACAGGGTAGGAGAATACACTTTCCTGACATGCTCCCTCCCGCGGATTTTCCGCAAAGTTGTAATTTGCACTTTTTTGAACACCCAGGAAAAGTGCCAGAATAACTCCCCTCAAAAGTGGCGATATCTGGTACGTCACATTACACGAACTCAAAAACGATCCCAACGCATTTCTGAGTCACGCCATGGCATATTGTGACGTGGAAATGGACATTGAGCCTGAGGAAGGCTCATCAGCGACGTCAACACCAAGACCGGAGGGCAACGAAGACCAGGGCCCTGACCCCGCCTCCAAGGAACTTATGGAAGTAGTGATGAACTATCTCAAGGTCGACAGACCCTCAAAGAACAACCCGATTACGAGGAATGTCACGTCTTTCGACACCGATATGTTCTCAGATTCGGAATATACGATTATGACGGTGGTTATGGCGCTTGCCCATCAGGTGCAGACGCTCACAGCCACGACTCAGAACCTCATCAGAACGGTTGACGACCTGTCCAGGGGCCCGGCTGCAGCTTCTAAGAAAGGAACGAAAACGATCCTTAAAAGACAAGACCAACCGGAAGCCCGAAGTTAGGCCGCGGTGGCCTCCCAGCCACCACCACGATCTGAGACACAGACACCGGCTAGAAACAAGAGAAAAGCAAAAGCAGGCCCGACGCCACCGAACCCCCCGGCACCAAAGCAGAAAAAGCAGGAGAAGGCGGAATAGAAACCAAGCTCAAAGAACGGAGGAAGCAAAGTTTTCCCGAAGAACCCGTCCACTAGCCTAGCAAGGAGAAAGATCTTTGCGACAAGGAAGGTGGCACAGCCATTAGTCTACCTGGCCCGTGATGAAGCAAAGATCTCTGTTGCTATCGCCACTGTCCTGTCAAAATTCGAATGTAATGGACCAACGAATTTACAGATGTTCTCGAACAGGACGAACGGAACGGTCACTTAGACTGCCCCAGCACGGACAGACACGGGACTATATACCCGGTACCTAGACAAGCTGACCGTAGCACTGAACAAGACGATCGACGATAAGGGTCCAGAGTTCCTGCCATTTTAGGAGGGCGCCTACAGACATCGACGTAATCATGCACGTTGTGTCCCTTGCCGCGATTCCAAGAAACAACGTGGGTTTTGAGAAGGCTGTAAAAGAGGCTTTCAAGGCGACCCATAAGATAGAGATAGATATAGTGACGGCGAAGTTTCTGAAACCAGACTGGGCTGTCTCTGATGAAAAGAGGGCAACTTCAATCATAATCCGGTTTCCAGAAAACAAAGTAGCAAAAGTTACACCATCGGTCCTTTTCATGGGCAAATACAAACAGTCGAACGTGATGTGGCAGGTATCAGCAACGATGCAATGCCACCGCTTTTGGAAGTATGGCCACCCCCAGGCAGGCTGCAAGAAGAATCTGCCCATGTGCCCGATTTGCGTGCGACAGCACACCGAAAAAGAACATCGATGCCACGAACCAGCCTGCAGACGGTCACGGAAGGCAATTCCAGCTTGTTGCATGATGACACCTGCCAAATGTGCAGCCTGCGAGGGCCAACATTCGGCTTGAGACCCGGCTTGCCCGGAGAGGATAAGGGTGAAAGAGACTGCAAAAGAGAACTGTGACTCAAGAATGGCTTCCCGGGCCGCACCACTAGGCAAGGAAGGTGTCACCCCCCTAATAAATTAGGCCGTTGGGCCAGCATGTTGGGAACAGCGCATTTAAATGAAAAGAGCAGATGGAGTTTAAATGTTGTACAACACAATTGCCAAGGGAGCAATAGTGTGTTTCTTTCTTTATTTCATATTGTCAGAGATTTTAATGTTTCCTTTGTATGTGTACAGGTCCCGCCACTGTATAATGGGCAACCCCCCAGGGCCCCAGGTTACGAGTGTGTTTTTTTACCCTCACACAAGGTACGGGTGTGTACGTATGTAGCACTGAGGACTCTCATTAGTGTCTTCTTTGTTGTGGTTTCAAAGGATTTTGATATTTTGTACATGAAAATTTTTGGAAAGGAGGGACCTTTATTAGACGACGGTCATTCCTTTGGCTTGATAAATACTTATAACAGGAACGATGGGGGACATACGGTGACACCAGAGCAACTGTTTATCGAAACGAACGAACCGACACTTGTGGTCGGTGATTTAAATATATACACAACCTTTACTGACCCGCTTCGGACAATGGAATCAGGGGAAAGGAGCCGGGGCGAGCACTTTATGCGGCTGGCAGCGCAGAGGGGTTTCATGATTATGAATACGCCAGGGGTCTACACAAGATTCCGGACAATCCTACGTTACACCGACCCTCTGTCATCGATTACACGCTAGGCAATTCGGCCTTACTAGCGAGGGTCTTGAGATGGAGGGACCTATACCAACAGACAGGATTGGATCACCTAGTCATGCTCACAGAACTGGACTCGAAGGACTTACACCTGGCGACACCTTCTCCAGACTGGGACAAGATCAAATAGAGAGACGAGAAAGGGGTCCCCACCCCCTGGATAGAATCTTCCCTAAAAAATTATGTCAATCATGAATACAGAAATCTGAATGACACAGCTACGGGCGTTAAGACCTTCGTGGAGAACTTGTCGAGGTTGATACAGATGGTAAAAGGCTGGGCCCCAATGAAGAGACCAACGAGGTGGTCAAAGGCGTGGTGGACGCCAGACATCACCGAGATGAGAAGGGTTTATACCTCTGCTGGCCGGCGTGTTGGACGTGACGGGAGTGGGGTGAAAGAAAAGATTGAGACGAGGAAAGCATACCGGACTGCAATTATGAAGGCGAAGCGGAAATACTGGGATGTGTTCTAAGCCTCAGCAAAGAAAAACGACGTGTGGACGGCACATCAGTTCACCAAGCAACGGATTCCGAACAGAGTACCTGGCAAAGATAGTAACACACCAGAGGACACTGCAGCAATTATCATGAGCCACTTTTTCGCGGAAAATCAGGACCCGATATCCTCGAAACCCCCGTACCGTAGGGAACTTCGTTCGGTAGATAGGGTCACACCGGCTGAGGTATGGGAGGCCTAGGAGAAGTGTAGCAACAAGTCAGCCCCCGGGCCAGATCAGATCCCATATGGGGTTTGGAAAAACATAAGTCGGCTTATTGAAAACGTACTGCCCTTGTTAGTGGACGAGCTCCTAAGATGGGGGATTCACCCACCATGCCTAAAAGGGTCAATAGGCGTAATTCTGCCAAAGCCGGGAAAGATTGACTACATGGAATGTTCGAGCTTCAGGGTTATTGCTCTAATGCAGACTTTCTCAAAGATTGCGGAACGAATAGTCAATCGACGCCTGATGACGATTGCTTATAAAACGGACATGTATTGCATCAATCTGACAGGAAGCCTGCCACAGAGGTCCACAGTAGATGCAGTCTTATCACTGAAACACTGGGTCAAGGAGAGTCAATTCGCCGGAAAGAAGGTCTCAATGGTCTTCCTGGATGTGAAAGGGGGTTTTGACAACGTTAACCATAAGAACCTCATGGGGATCCTCGAAAGAAACCAGGAGGTCCCAACATACATAACAGATTGGATACGGAATTTCGTCGCTTTCCGAAAAGTTACACTGGCCAATCCGGGCAGCTCACGAACGGAATATAGAATCGATCTGGGATCCCGCAAGGCTCCCTCCTGTCCCGGCTCCTCTTTGTGATATATGTTCGTGGTCTACACGCGGAAGATAACCCAGAAGAGAGCTTTTCTACTTCATATGTGGACGATTTCCAGATTAACCTTGCGTACAATTCTTGGTACCGAAATTCGCGTTTGCTGGAGGGGGAGGTGGAAAGGATCAACAGTCGCGCAGAAGATCTGGACCTTTCCTTCAGTATCGCCAAAACAGAACTGGTGCACAGGAGAATGTCGAGAGAGAAGCAAGAGGTTTCCGAGTGTCCGATAAGTTTTCAATCTCACGTTATACAGCCAGCCGGGCGAGTGGTAAAATGGCTAAGTTTTTGGTTAGTCGATAACGGAGAAACAACGATACACTTAACGAAAAGGCTGGTGCTTACACAGGCCGCTTTCTTTCGAATTGAAAGACTATCGATGCCGGGACAAGGACTCTCACCCTACGGAGCGAGGAGATTGGCCAAGGGCATCCTATTGCCAACTATGCTATACGGGGCAGATATCCTCACCCCAAGCATTAACATGATTAATAAGATGCAAACGTTTTGGAATTGAGTCCTCAGATGGATAACAAACGCCTTCTTCTCTACCAACCTGACGGCGTTGTCGGCAGAGGCGTGTTTAGCCCCGGTCCGACTCTATCTACTACAAGCATCCCTAATGGCAGCACTCCGCATAACATCTGCCATTCCGGGGCATAACATTGCGACTTCAATGCTGCCCGTGGGTTTTCCGCTCCCGGACAGCTTCAGATACCCCACAAATAGGAGGAAGACTTTTGACAGACGTGGTGGTCTACGCCCAAAGGCTTGGGACTCAACTTCTACCACATCGGTCCAAGTCCGCCTCCCGATTGATGAAATAGGGGCAACGGCTGCTGGGATATATCAGTCATGGCCCTTTCCTCTAAAGCCAAACCGACTCGTAATGGTTTAAAAGGACGCCGCGAAGGCGTATGTTGAGGCCAGGGAGTGGGTTATGAAAGAGGTACATAAGAGATGGGGACAGGAGGCATACCCGGAGTAGTATATATATCGACCACCGTACCGTGATTGCTGGACTTTCATGATGCTTCCGAAATTCCAGGCAGGTAGGATACACCAGATGAGATCGAACAAGAGCTATCTAAGAGGGCAGGCAAGCTGGTCCAACCAGGACCAGGATCCAACTTGTGACCTATGTCTACAGTCAGTTCAGACCTTCGAACATGTGATTACTGTTTGCCCCGGCCTGGTTCGGCCAAAGGAGGGGGTAGATCAGGGAATGTTTGACATAAGCCCAGGCTCAGCCCTATGGGAAAGTGGGGATAAAGGGAAAGCCTTGATGAAGGGTTTTGTTTCCTTTGTAACGTAGAATAGGTTGAACTTTCCAGTTAGGTTGGGAATTTTTCCGTTTACAGGAGACTCGGACCTGAGGTCCTGATTTTGATTTTTCGCCCAGGGGCTAATGACTTGATGTTTATGATAGTGTTTCTGTTGTTATTAGTTATTTTATGGGCGAGGCGAAGTTTCTTATGTTATTGGGGTTTTTAGGCCATACCTCAGGGTGAATGCCAGGATTTTCCTGTACTTAGTACGAATAAAACCACGGATTTAACAAAAAAAAAAAAGAATACACTTTCCTGTGGTAGATACCAGGAGGTAACAATTTCCTGCATGTTGCTTCTTATGTCATAGTTGTATTCAAGGATCTCCAATGGCCACAGCGATCCAGATAGAAGATGCAGGCTCAGAGAGGATTTGATGACCTATTGGTCTCCTTAGACTCACAATTATATAGCAAAGTCAAGCACTTTATGTATCTACATATGTACTTAACAATAATGCTAAGGAGTACCTTTGATCATGTTATAACGTGACCTGATAGAAAGATGCTGAGGCAATAGTTAGGTATTAGGTGGTGTTAAACTTAGATAAGGTCTGTACCATATGATATAATATAAAGCTATTAGGATATTTAGCCCTCACGAAAACTTTAGCTCAATTTACTTTCACAATCAACCTATCCTGACAGTTATCTACCATTGTTGATAAGAACACAGCTGAGGCAATTCAAAAGTACTAAATTGGCTATCTGGTAACACACTACTTATTAAATTAATCTTCCTTAAGTTATAAATTATAGCTTGCTCAAGATAGTACCAAATTTCAGATCTCTTCTCACATCATAGTCTTGGTATATAACACTTAGACCCTCTTTGACATGCAAGAAGAATGGCATTTTTGTGACTTTTATGGCATTTTTCCTTCATAAAAATTTAAAATAAATGTAGCCCTGTTTGGCATGTATATTAAAATGCCACTTTTGTTGTAAGTTAGGAAGTATTTAGAGTAGGGTAAAACACAGAGGAGAAAAAGTAACTAATTAGTAATAGAAAATTGTAACGACCCCTAGATCAGTTGGTATAGCTTACCGAACCTCAGCCCAGCCAGTGGTCCTACTAGGACGTGGACAGGAACGGTACCAGACACCTGCAAAGTGACATAGCAACCATAAGTACCTTTCATGAAGAAAGGGTACTTAGGTACCTAGTTAGATAGGGTAACCCAGCAAGGCCGGGTAACCTTGGTGCACACCTAGGTAGGGTAACCCCGCTGGACAGGGTAACCCGGAGCTACAGTCAGGGAGGGTACCCCTCTTGAGTAGGGTAACCCGGAAGCATGGTTAGGCAGGGTAGCCCTTTAGATAGGGTAACCCATCGCCTCAGTTAGGCAGGGTAACAACATAGGCAGGGTAACAGGGAGCCCTAGGAAAACATGGTAAGCAGAGTAGACACTGCCGGGCGTGCTACATTCGGGTAACCAGGTGTTTCTAGCTCGTGGAATCACGTCTAACAAATAGGTCAGTTACGCGTAACCTTCTGGTGACGCAAAGGGGCGTCCCACAGACTTCCACAGCGATTTGCACCATGATAGGGCCCAGTTACCCTACCTTGGGGATCGCGGGTGAAATCATGGACCTCAAGTTACCCTCCCCTAACCTTACGCGAGATACGAACTCCTTTTACAAGTACCCTAGTGTCGTTAGAGTGATTGTGGCGCGTCCAACACCCCCTTGCGGCTCCCACATTCGCCCCTTGCGACGGGTGGGAAAGGGTGACAGTTGGTAAAAGCCTAACAAAACTGAGAAATCGAAGGTGGCAGCATAATCCCGTAAACGTCACTGCCGTGCTTCCGACCAGATGCTGTCCACAGGATATATATAGGGGTGGGCGACGCCAACCCGGGCAAGTTGTTAGTATTGACATCAGATGGCCTTCCGGCGGTACTCTAGGTGCCTATAATCCCAATGGGAGGTATGGGGGTCCCCCTGAATAGCTATCGGAGAGTCGGGGATAAACGGAAGTTTGTCCGGATAAAACTCTGCTACTTACACAACGATTGCCCAGGCGCTATAACATTACTGAGGGACGTTATAGGACTCTAAGAGGCATTCAGTCTTATCACGGCTAAGGTGATCCCTGAACGGTTGGCTATCGGTAGCCCATATTTAGCCAACTCAGTAAAGACACTTACCGGTGGAGCTACGCAGTCACAAGAAAAGCTGCCGATAGGCCAAGTAGACACAGTTGACTGCAGTGCTTGCATAGACGGAAAAGGCCATAGGGCTACTGAGTCTCATACATAGGTTTGGGTCCAAAGTCGGATTGTCATTTGGCCATTGACAAGACGGCGATCGGAGAGGTTTTTCTCTCCTACAGGCAAAATCAAAATGCATTGCAGAAAACCTCTATGATTGAACGGACTCAACTTATCCGAGCGATCCACAGGCCCTGAAGTTAATTCTGGAAGGGCCATGTGTCAGATGATCCCTGAGTGGAGAAGGGAGCTCTCTTAACGGGCGGAGTAGGGATGGGTATCGTTGGCTATATAATTCTACTTAAATAAACGCGAACGGCACTCTACTCTGATAACCAACTATCCTCTCGAGAAGACTTGAATTGACTGAAGCTCTGGCTAAACGATATTAAGTTTTATTATTTGATTCAATTATTTTTATCTTTACCTTCTGTGAACTTTGCGTTGAGTCTTTTGGTGCAGTCGCAACCTTAGGATCCATCTTCCTATAGGGTGCCCCCGTTACAGTATATCGTTAATCTCTTCGCTTAACTCTCTCCTGATAATTGTTGCTCCTCGAGACCCCTTTCTGACATTTACGAGTACTGGTAACCTTGTCAGGAACAAGTAGCCCAGGGTGGAAAGTAATATGTCTGAAATGTCTCTAACGCGTTCACAACGGACTACCGTCCCTCCCACAACGGCTTCCCTCTTGGACTACGATGTTATCGCAGACCTAAGGGGCCTGGGTTGAGAGGCGTTTACGAAGTTGATTGAAGCGGCACCCATTGAGGTGCCTGAGGAATGTCAGACCATGGTGGTCCCCCATCCTAGGGCACTTATGGAATCCATCACCCACAATCCCTCTGTGATGGTACCTGAGGTGGTCCCAGAAGGGGGTACTTTTGAACGTTTTACCCATGAAGTCTTTCAGAATTACATCCTACATGAAGTAGACCGTAGGTTCGTGGAAGCACAGTCCCAACTCGAATGCTTTGTGGAGGCAAAGCAGACCTATTTTCAAGAGAAAATGGTCAACATGGTCACCAACTAGGTAAAGAAGGTCCAAGATGCCTATCGCCAGCAGGTCATGACAGCCCAAGCGCTAAAGGGTTGCCTAAAGGCCCTCAAGGGGGATGTGAGTCAAGGGATCGGCATTGATTCCGAAAATGATGTGATTATGGAGCATGCTCCTCCGCTTCGCCTTGTCCGCACCGGACCGATCAGTTTTGCCCCGCACTTTGCGGAAGTCATGGCAAATGTCACGTGGCATGAGCATTTAACGCCACATGCCCGGGAAGCTTTGGGACTTGGCCTCAATCCTGGCACATCGCGGGTATCACCTTTCGCCCTTGCTGTTGAAGCCCGCCTAGCCAGCCAATCTCCGAGCCCTTCTGGCTCAGGCACGGTGCGGAGGTCTTCACGCCTCGCAGGGGTAACAAAGGACAAGAAACCCGCAAAACCTAAAACTTTGACTGGCGTTGCAGCCCTTCCGGCTGAGCCATCAACGCCAACTATAGTTTTAGAATCTGCGCGACCATATGCGGTGGCAGAGGCAACTCCCTTGCCAGGCACACCAAGAAATCCGGCACCGCATGTTCTTCCGACAGTAACGCCGGCTCCAGCCAAACCCACGGGTAGCGCTATGAGGACTGAGTTTCTAGGGGTAGAAGCGCCGTCGGCTACGGCTTAATGTTCTCCTACTTGTAGTATCGAGGGTAGACCTGATGGGAATATTGCATTTCACCATGGCCGGCCATGGACGAAAGGGACTGGTAAGCCCATAATGCAAAATCCCAAAGGTCCGAAGTTGAAAAAGACCCATTGTCGTTTCTGTGGTTCGGAAGACCATACGGTTGTTGGAGCTTGTCCCCGCTTCCAACAGTTAGTTCAGAGGGGAGTGGATAAGGTCCTTGGTGCTAAAGGTCCTCCATCCCCTGCACCTCCTACAAGACTGTTTTCGCCTCCTGAAGCTTCTCTCCCAGAAGCCAGTAACGAAAGCACCGAGGACCGCTTTAGCGGATATGAGGAACCATTGGGACTCCGCGGTAGAAACACTGGTGGAGATGGTGGTAGCAAACCACCAGGTGGTGGAAACGTCAGCGAAGCAGGAGAACCGGGTGATTCCGACTCCTCGAGCAGTAGTGACGAATCTTCCTCCTCCCTCCACGATATCAGCAGATTTCTGGGCCGACGCAAGTTGCGCTGGAATGATGCTAAGAAGCGACGGTATGATGAGCGGTGTGAAGCCTTGACGGACTTTCTTCGAAAGTCCAACAAGAAATCCCATACTCGGCAGAAGATGCCCGAGAAATTGCGCATCAAAGGGTTCAATGGAGACCCACTTGACACACAGCGATTCATCCAAGATGCGGAGATTAGGTTTGACAATTATCGACACTGTAAGCTGTCGGATATGGATCAAGTCAGCCTGATCATCGCGCTTCTTGAAGGGGCTGCAAAGAAATGGTACAACAGCATCCGTGTGCATATTAGCCAGGATGCCGCTCAACGGGCAGGAGTGACCTTTAACCCAAGCAATGAGTTGCGCACTTGGGGAGGCTTCCGAAAACGCCTAGAGTCCAGTTTCTGCGGTCACTCAGATCGGGATCGTGCTCTTCGTGAGTGGAAGGTTTGGCTATGAAGCCAGGAAAGGTGGACCAATTTGTCGATGAACTCTTTCGCTTAGCCAGTGAGTTGCATTATGACGCGGTAGTAGTGAAGGACAAGGCCCGCATTGGTATGACCGCTGATTTGCGAAATGCTTGGGGTCTGAAAACTCGACACCCGCAAGCATACATCGATTACCTAAACCTGCTTCGCAACACCGGCCATCAGCTGGAAGACGTTGCATCCTTCAACAGAACGGTTGTTAAGGAAAAGCCACCCACCCACGAACGAGGAGATGAAAGGTCCACGGTCGCTAAGCGACAACGAAAGAAGGAGCGAGGCACGGGGAACCGAAATCCCAGGCCTCAAGCGAGCACGGCCAACCCCTCCCGGGTTTAGAAATCAGACTATGAAATCAAACATCGGAATATTCCGCCTACTCTGATTGATAAACGCCGTTAGTTAAAGCTATGTTCGCGGTGTTGAACCGAGAGTCACTTTTGGAAACTGAGTACTGCTCCCGAACCGTAGTGCAATCAATCAAACCCTCACGCAAGCGGTCTGCTTCTGAGGCTGAGCATGTAGAACCTACGGTATCTAAACACCGTCGCATTGAGGCTCCACCCCCGGTTTTCAAAAGGGTTACCGAGGTCCGCGGCTCCCCTCCGATTTTGAAGGTTGATACCGATGGAAGTAATTAGGTAAGCCCTTTAGGCAGTGCCTGACAAACCAGAAAGCTGACTATCACTCTTTGCATTAAGGCGCGGAGGAAAAGGGTAGAAGGAAAGGGAAATTTGACTAGGTGAGTCCCCACACCCTTTTAAAAGAACAAGGCTGATCCGCCACTGTCAGGACATGGTGGGATTACTGGTTTTCTTTTGTTAAGGTTTTGCGAGGGTTTATTTCTTGTTTCCTTTGTTGTTTGCTCTCCTTGGGGAAGACCGATAGAGATGGTCTGGTTTCATTGGTTTTGTTTCACTTATGTATATCAATCTGGCAGGACTTGATTAAGCAATAGAACTTATTTACAAGTTTACCTGAGGAGGGTTAAATACCCGAAATCTCGCTGGCGTGATACTAAAAACCCATACTTTATAATATACGAGAGATACATTATGACGCTTAAGTAAACAAAACCTGTTAGCGAAGAAAGACCCGCTAAGCGGCCGAGGCTAGTTGGCCCGCCGCCCCACACTAGGTCAATACACGTGAAAGTCCGCTTGGACTGGAATTTCAAGAAGCATAGAAATAGTAAGGAAGCCTTACTTTAGTTGGACAGTGGCGCTACGGGTGACGTGCTATGTAGGACGTGGGTAAAGAAAGCCCAATTACCATGTATCGGTCGGACACATCCGACACCAATCTCCGATGCAAGTGGCAACCAGATTCCAGGGTCCGGGAAACATTACACCACGACGGTGAGAATGAAGATAGGCGACCATGTGAATGACATAAGGTTCGAACTTGCAGATATGCCAGACACCAAGGTAGACGGCTATCTTCCGATGTCGTTGTTGAAGGACCACAATTCTGATATTGACTGGGAAACTGGTATTCTGAAGTGGCGTTCTGAATACTGTAAGACACACTGTCTTGTAGCTAAGCGACGAATGGAGTTCATTACCAGTGAAGAACTCCTAGCCAAGGACAGTAGTCAGGTATACCTTTTGGGTATGGCAATATATACTGGAGAAGATGGCAAGGACATTAGGGTCAGCCTACTACCAGAATATAGGGATTATGCAGATATTTTCAGTCAAGAAAATATAACTTCCCTTCTCCGGCATACTGAGTTTGATCATAGGATTGAACTCGAGCCAGGGACCAAACCGCCATCAGGGCCCATATACCCTCTCTCTAAGCGAGAATTAAATGTACTATATGACGACATCCGGGAAATGGAGGAACAAGGAAAGATCCGGCGTTCTACGTCGTCCGCCGGAGCCCCTATCCTCTTTGTGCCGAAGCCAGATGGAACACTTCGGTTATGTATCGACTATCGAGGGCTTAATAAGATAACTATTAAGAACAAGTATTCTTTGCCTTTGATGAACAAGCTACGAGATAGGCGCGGAAAAGCCACTGTGTTCACTAAGCAGGACCTGAAAAATGGCTATTATCTCATCCGGATGGCACCGGGTGATGAATGGAAAACCGCCTTTAAGAGTCGTTATGGCTTGTACGAGTATACGGTAATGCCGTTTGGGCAATGGAACGCAGCATCTACCTTCCAGAGTATGATTAACAGCGTATTCAGGGATATGCTTGATGCAGGAGTCATCGCCTATATGGATGACAGCTTGATATACTCAGAGACGAACGAAGAACATGTTTCGTTAGTTCCTCAGGTAATGGAGAGACTGCGCAAGGCAGGTCTTTGCGTTAGCATAATGAAGTCCAGCTTCCACCAAAGGGAAGTTGAATTCCTAGGGTATAAGATATCTGAGCATGGGATATCTATGACAACTCGTAAGGTAGAGGAAATCAAGGCTTGGAAGACTCCGCAGAATGTAACTGACGTTCAATGCATCAAGGGCTTTGCGAACTTCTATCGTCGTTTCATCAACGGGTTTCGTAAAGTGGCAAATCCTCTAACGGATCTGATCAAGAAGGATGTAAAGTGGGACTGGTCACCCGCTAGTGAGCGGTCATTTGAACATCTAAAAGAGTTGTTCACCACTGGTCCCTTTCTGACACACGTTGATGGCTCTCGTCCCACTAAGTTGGAGACCGATGCCAGTGATTTCGCATTGGGTGCTGTGCTATCCCAATTATATGATGACCAGAAATGGCACCCAGTGGCCTATCACAGTAGGAAGTTCCTGCCTGCGGAGGTGAACTACGATGTTTACGATAAAGAGATGACGGCGATCATCGCAGCATTGAAGGAATGGGATCATCTGTTGCGCTCGGTGGAGGACCAGATTGTGGTAAATACAGACCACAAGAATCTGGAGTACTTTAATAGTACCAAAGTCCTAAACCGGAGGCAACACCGCTGGGCTGAATTCCTACATCCGTTTAACTTCAAGGTAGTGTACCGAGAAGGCCGGCTTAATGAGAAGGCTGATGCATTATCGCGGTGTAGGGACTAGCGCACGGAAGGGGGGAGTGATCCTCTACCACAAACATTTTTTCGGCCTGGGCAGTGGCACATACAACAGGAACGATACCTGCTGCGCCCACAGATGCTACTTACTTGTCATGGGTTTCGCCTGCAGTCTGGGTTTCTGACAGCCTTGCGTGCTGCTGTGAAACTAGATCAGGCGTACCTGGTAGTACTGAAGGCAGTGGTTAACAAAAGTAACACTGTGGATGCCCATTTTGATGTGGAAAAGGACTTGCTCACCTATAAGAATCGGTGGTATGTTCCGAAAGACGAGGGCTTGAGCAAACAATCATGGAAGCAGAACATGATTAACGCATCGCAGGACACTTTGGAACATACAAGACAATAGCACGAGTTACGGCAAACTTCTACTAGCCGAGAATGGAGGAAAACATTACTGAATATGTTCGGACCTGCGATGTATGCCAAAGAAGCAAAATGCTCCAGCATAAGAAGTTTGGCTTGCTTGAGCCTATTGAAGTTCCGATGGGACCATGGAATACTATTTCCATGGACTTCATTGTGGCATTACCAAACTCAGAGGGATATACAAAGATTTGGGTCATAGTGGATATATTCTCCAAGATGGCTCACTTTATCCATTTAGCAACTGAGGTGCCCATAAAGGAACTTGCGCTCATATTTCTGAAGGAGATTTGGCGATTGCATGGGCTCCCAGAATCGATCATTTCAGATCGCGATACCCGTTTCCCCTCCAAGTTTTGCATGAGTCTCATGGATCTACTACAAGTCAAACTCAATGTATCGACAGCCTTCCATCCGGAAACAGATTGGCAAACTGAGAGGTTAATCAGACCTTGGAACAGTACCTAAGAAGTTATATTTCCTACCAGCAAGACGATTGGGCTGCACTGCTACCCTTAGCGGAGCACGCATACAATACGTCAGTATCTGAGTCATCAAAGGTGTCACCCTTCGAGGTGAACTACGGGTTGGTACCACGGACCAATTGGTCCGGGGCCGTGTCAGAACATCAAAGTATACACCCAAACAGTGAACTTGTTGTCAATGATTGGGAGGGTACATGGCAAGACATTCGAGAGACATTATAAAGGGCCCAGGAACGACAGCGGAAATGGCATGACCAGAAGCGTCTTCCCTCACCGGAGTATGTCACCCTGGAGGATGTTGTCCAAGGCAGAGCTATGAAGGCAGACCATGTTATGTTGGACCGACGTAACATTCGCACTAAGCGACCTATGGAGAAACTAGACTACCAGAGATTTGGACCTTTTGTTGTTAAGAGGAAAATAGGGACAGGTGCTTATGATCTACAGCTGCCTGCAAGGTGGACAATCCATCCGGACATCAATGTGGGACTTCAGGAACCTTACCGTGAGGATCTGGTAGGCAGACCTGCTAAAGCCATACCAGAACCTGACATCGTTGATTCGGAGCCCAGCTATATAGTAAGAGCCATAGTAGATAGCCGGAGGTTTGGAAGTATGAAAGCAAAATTCCCACACCGGTTTGTACAATACTTGGTGTCGTGGGAAGGGTATGGCAGTGAAGAAAATTCATGGGAGCCGTTTGAGAGGTTGGAAGGAACCGCAGGCGAGGCATTGCTGCGTTTTCATGACCGGTATCCTGCTAAGCCAAGGGATCACCGTGTATGAAAAGTACCTGAAAGGGGGATAAGTGGGAAAAAATCAGCCCACACAGGAAAACTAAGTCTGAGGACAGACTTATAGATGAGGGGAGTAGTGTAACGACCCCTAGATCAGTTGGTATAGCTTACCGAACCTCAGCCCAGCCAGTGGTCCTACTAGGACGTGGACAGGAACGGTACCAGACACCTGCAAAGTGATATAGCAACCATAAGTACCTTTCATGAAGAAAGGGTACTTAGGTACCTAGTTAGATAGGGTAACCCAGCAAGGCCGGGTAACCTTGGTGAACACTTAGGTAGGGTAACCCCGCTAGACTAGGTAACCCAGAGCTACAGTCAGGCAGTGTAACCCTCTGGAGTAGGGTAACCTGGAAGCATGGTTAGGCAGGGTAACCCTTTAGATAGGGTAACCCATCTCCTCAGTTAGGCAGGGTAACCAGTTAGGCAGGGTAACAGGGAGCCATAGGAAAACATGGTAAGGAGCGTAGACACCGCCGGGCGTGCCACATTCGGGTAACCAGGTGTTTCTAGCTCGTGGAATCACGTGTGACAAATAGGTCAGTTACGCGTAACCTTCTGGTGACGCAAAGGGGCGTTACACAGACTTCCGCAGCGATTTGCACCATGATAGGGCCCAGTTACCCTACCTTGGGGATCGCGGGTGAAATTGTGGACCTCCAGTTACCCTCCCCTAACTTTACGCGAGATACGAACTCCTACTACAAGTACCCCAGGGTCGTTGGTGTAATTGTGGCGCGTCCAACACCCCCTTGCGGCTCCCACGTTCACCCCTTGCGACAGGTGGGAAAGGGTGACAGTTGGTAAAAGCCTAACAAAACTGAGATATCGAAGGTGGCAGCATAACCCCGTATACGTCACTGCCTTCCTTCCGACCAGATGCTGTCCGCAGGATATATAAAGGGGTGGGCGACGGCCAAACTGGGCAAGTTGTTAGTATTGACATCAGATGGACTTCCGAGGGTACTCTAGGTGCCTGTAATCCCAATGGGAGGTATGGGGGTCCCCTGGAATAGCTATCTGAGAGTCGGGGATAAACGGAAGTTTGTCCGGATAAAACTCTACTACTTACACAACGATTGCCCAGGCGCTATACCATTACTGAGGGATGTTACAGGACTCTAAGAGGCATTCAGTCTTATCACGGCTAAGGTGATCCCTGAACGGTTGGCTATAGGTAGCGCATATTTAGCCAACTCAGTAAAGACACTTACCGGGGGAACTACGCAGTCACAAGAAAAGCTGCCGATAGGCCTAGTAGACAAAGTTGACTGCAGTGCTTGCATAGACGGAAAAAGCCATAGGGCTACTGAGTCTCATACCTAGGTTTGGGTCCAAAGTGGGATTGTCAGTTGGCCATTGACAAGACGGCGATCGGAGAGGTTTTTCTCTCCTGCAGGCAAAATCAAAATGCATTGCAGAAAACCCTTATGATTGAACGGACTCAACTTATCCGCGTAATCCACAGGCCCTGAAGTTAATTATGGAAGGGCCATGTGTCAGATGATCCCTGAGTGGAGAAGGGAGCTCTCTTAACGGTCGGAGTAGGGATGGGTGTCGTTGGCTATATAATTTTACTTAAATAAACGCAAACGGCACTCTACTCTGATAACCAACTATCCTCTCGAGAAGACTTGAATTCCGTGAAGCTCTGAGTTAACGATATTAAGTTTTATCATTTGATTCAATTATTTTTATCTTTATCTTCTGTGAACTTTGCGTTGAGTCTTTTGGTGCGGTCACAACCTTAGGATCCATCTTCCTATAGGGTGCCCTCATTACAAAGATTTATAAGAGTAATGATAATATAAGTAACTATTGATAAATGTTTGAGGTAAATATACCTAGTATATGAAAAGGTAGTTACGAGTTCAACCTAATAAGATATTTATTAAACAACATTCTCCAATTCAATGGAATCCACATACGATAATTCTCTCATGTTAAAGATTGACCGATGTTTATTACTCCAGGTTGCAATAACGGCTGCAGAGGATATCTACAATCGGTATGAAAAACAAGCTTGTCTGAGCTCTCACCTTACGGGAAGTGAGTATATGATTGAGCTATGAGATAATGAGACCAACAAGTGGCGATTCTAGGATGTTTTTCGTATTTCTCGTGATTGTATCCTATTGCTTTGCCAATGGTAGAGAGAAAAGGGTGGATGGAGGGACACTAGGAATGTTAAGATGGAAGAATAAGTTGGAATGTTTTTGTGGACAGTAGCCCGTGGGGCATCAAATAGGGATATGCAGGAATGATATCAATACAGTGATGAGACAGTTAGCAGGTGTGAATCTGTTTGGATGGAATTTAAAGGACCTAAGAATTGAATACTATTTTATATAAGGAGACTCTTTTCCTATTAGGCATTTTCATCAGGTATTGACAGCCATGATTGAGCTGGAAAAGGCAATGGTACTACCTGCTAGAACTCAATGCCCATTGGATATCGTAAAGAATCACCAGTTTTTTCCATATTTTCAGATTGTGATTGGAGCACTTGACGGAACCTAAGTCTCGACACATCTTTCTGCTATTAAGACTATACCATTTCGAAACCGAAAGCGTTACATCTCTTAAAATGTACTACTTGCTTGCAGTTTTGATATGATTTTCACATATGTTTTACCAGGGTGGGAGGGCACGGCACATGATGGGAGAGTGTTGCAAGACGCATTGAACAAGAGTTTTTGCATTCCAAGTGGAAAGTATTATCTTTTTACGATACTATGTGGTAGGCTTAGTTGCAACAGGTAACTACATCCCTTTGAGTGGGATGAATATGACCAGGTCGTTGTTATAGTCCGGTATGGGGCGTGGCGCTAATCTCAGCCACCAGGGTAGGAGTACTATTGCAACGAGTAGTACTAGGCGGGTTTCCACTATTGCTCTTAGGCCTAAGCCTATGTTGTATGGATAGCCGAACCCTATGATGCCTATCGCACAACGCTAATAGAGGAGTGGAGAGGTAAAGAGGTGTAGTAATTGTACAGGAAAGAACTTAGATGATTGCGTGAAGAGTCCTAAATACAGGCCGCCTAGAGTCCTTATATAGGCACTCTCCCCTCAACCCTAAACCAGGTGACTCATACCTCTGAGTCACATAACCTCAATGTCTCATATTCAGTCATAGTATGAAATCTATCAGCTGACCCTTATGAGTCAACTGCACAACGTTCCAAATCCAATCATAACTTGTAAAACCAGTCATGTGCCCCAAAGTGGTCACATGCGCGAAACCCAGGACTCATGATGTGAGTCATTTGCGAAACTTATTACATCATCTGACTCACAAGTGTGAGTCGTGCACACAATCAACCAATCACAATATAACTATGAATTGCACTATTGTGCATCATTTGAAACCCTATGACTCCTAATGAGTCATAGTGCGAAATATACCAACCTTATGACTTATAGCTATGAGTCATGCGAAATCCTGCCTTGCTTAGTCACCAATCGTGACATTAGCTCCCCTCTCCGATCAGCCTGAGTCCCATCAGGCTCAACGTCCTATCCTCGTCAGGCTTTCTCCAAACCTACGCAATTCCTTTTTCAACTTCCGAACATGATGTTCGGCGTGCTACCATTTTATCCGGACCTCTTCCAAAGTTAGGTTTGCCGTTCTGATGGTTCGATCCCGTTCGGCAAGCATCCTCTGGTAGGTCCGCATATCCTCTCTTTGGTTCTGAATTATGGCTTTGGCGATGCCAAGTTGGTTTTCGTAATCCCTCGTTTTGTCGTTCCAGACATCCCATATCTGGGCTAGTATCCTGTTCCATTGTTTTGCCCTCCTCTCTCCTCCACTGTGTCTTCACAGTCGCCTTCCTCTTCTGTATGCGTGCATCCGTTTCGTTCAGTGGGGCTGCTTCCCCCGTGCATCTTGGGTACTACACGGCATCGATTTTGTCGTGTCGATGTATGCGGCAGTTGTCCTTAAAGCAGTGGATCCAGGACGATTCCTTTTGGGGTTGTTGTTGTTTGCGTATCTTTGGTTGTTTAGGAAACCAATTACTTCCTTCCTTATCGTGTAAATGAACATGGCAGTAGTCATTATAGCAGGCAGTTCATGAAACAGCATTATGTTCTGCCTGTTTCTGTCTCACCTCCAGTGTTGCATATAGGGGACTGGTTGGTGTGATTGCTTTTGGGCTATCGCCCCAACCGTTGCCGGGTGCCAAGGTCGTTACCTCCACTGGCTCGATCATGACTGTAACCCATTCTGGGTTTTTTTTGTGTACTGCTGATGGAAAGCTCAATGGCCATGCTGGCATTGTTGAAGTTCTCCACAGGGTACCAGGTTTGGTCGTATAATGGTGAGTAAACGGTCCACTTGGCTATGTATTGTAGGCGTCTTCGGGGTATGCGTGCATCAATGATTTCTTGGAGTTCGTACTCGCTTTCTCCTTCTTTCTTGTTTGGAGGTGGTGGTGATTGCTTGTATGAGGGAAACTGATTGCAGTCATATGGTTCGAGATGTGAGATGTGGAAGGTATTGTGGACCTTTATCTGTTGGGGCAAGGCCAATTTATATGCACTTGTGCCCACCTTGGTAAGGATCTAAAATGGTCTGATTTTCTTGTAATCCAGCTTCTTGCATGGTCTTGTGGTCCTTATATTCCTTGGTAGTAACCAGATCATGTCGCCTGACTGGAGATTCGGATCGGGTTTTCTCTGTTGATCGTAGTTTTCTTTTTGTCGTAATTGTGCACAGACTATTTCCTGACGTAGGAAACTGTGCAGCTGACCCATCTCTTCCTTATCAGTCCTTTCTTTCGGTATCATGTGGCCAATTGCCTCCTGCTCCGGGTGGTAACCATAATGAGCACAAAATGGTTGGTCTTTATTGTTTCCTGCTTTGCGTTGTTGTATGCAAATTCAGCCAGTTGTAGTAGGTCGGCTGAATCGTCTTGTTGATAGTTGATGTAGGCTCGTAGGTATTGTTCTAGTATGCCATTTGTCCTCTCGGTTTGTCCATCAGTTTGAGGGTGAAAAGCGGTAATTAACCTCGCTTCTATCACTAACGATTTCGTCGTTTCTCTCCATAGGTCCTATATGAACAAGGTTCCTCAATATGTAATGATATCCTGTAGCAGTCCATTGCCATGGATTTCCATGGTTGGTGGGGTGATTCGTTTGGCTGCAGTAATCCGTATGGTGCATGCCGGATTGCTTTCGTTCTTTGGCAGATATCACAGTTTTAACATATCGTTTGATATCGTCTCGCATCCTTGGCCAATAATATTGCCGAGCTAGGAGGGCGGTAGTTTTGTTTGTCCCTCCATGGCCTGCTGTTGGTTCATCGTGATTGTATCGTATTATCATTGTCCTTATCCCTTCTTTTTCGGGAAACCAGATTTTCCATTGATACCAAAGGTATCCTTCCTTACATTCGCATGCTCCAAGTACCACTCCTTTCATCTCCTTGTCTCTTCTTTCCAGGGCATCGTGGATTGCCCTTATTTGTGTATCAGTTTTGCTTGCTTCGCTAATTCCAGTGTCGTCTCCTGTAAACCTCACTACTTCCATTGCTTCAAAGTAGTGTTCAGTCAGTAGGAGGATCCTGTGTTGCTGTCAATCCTTTAGTCATCTTTTCCAGGGATGTCTTCCGCCCTTCTTGTTAGAGCGTCTGGTTTTCCTCCTTCTTTTCCAGGTCAATATTGTATCTTGATATCATATTGGCTGAGTGTTTCGCTCCTGCGAATTTGTCGGTCATTGAGTTCCTTTGGCGTGGTAAAGGGTACCAGATTTTTGTAGTCGGTAAGTACCAACACTCGATGTCGACTTCCTTTTGCATATCTTCACCATTCATTTAGAGCTTGTACAATTGCTAACAGCTCTTGGTCGTGTATGTTGTAGTTGCATTCTGCGGGCGACATCGTTTTCGCGTAGTATGCAACTGGTTGCCATCTTCCATCGTTCCCTTTTTGAGATAATATGGCAGAGCAAACATATTTTGATGCATCTGTCTCAATCATGATCTCTTTCTCTAGGTCATAATGTCCCAGGACTGCAGCTGGTGTCAACCGTCGCCGTAACTTGGTGAATGCTTTCTGTTGTCGTTCAGTCCACTTCCAATTTCCGTCCATTTTTGTAAGTTCATATAAGGGTTTCGCTATACAACTGAACCCTTCTATGAACCGTCGATAGAAGTTGCAGAATCCCATAAAGCATTGAATGCCGGTTTTGGTTTCTGGTGGCTTCCATTGCCATATGTCCTGGGTTTTGACAGGGTCGACACTGACTCCTTCTTGGTCGATAATGAATCCTAGGTATTCCGTTCGTTACTTATGGAACTTGCACTTGGATGGCTTAAATGTGAGTCACTCATTTCTCAAGGCTTCCATAACCTTGCGGACTTGGGGTTTGTGTAGTTCCAGGTTTTCTGAATATATCAGGATATCATCCAGGTAGACGACACAGCAGATGTCAAGTAATCGACCCAGGATCCGATTGACCCATCTTTGGAAAGCTGGAGGCGCATATTTGAGACTGAATGGCATCACCGTATATTCGTATATTCCATATTTTGTTGTGAATGTTGTCTTCCATTCGTCTCCATCCTTGAACCTGATATTGTGGTAGGCGTTCCGAATATCTTATATTGTGAAGATTTTGGCTCCTTGGAGTCGATCCAGTGCTTCCCCTATCAATGGCAGCTGGTATCGATCTCGTTTGGTGACTTCGTTGAGTCCTCGGTAGTCTACACCGAGTCGTAGTTTGCCATCTTTCTTCTTCACAAACAGGATTGGGGATCCACCATTTGCGTAAGAGTCTCGTATCCATCCTCGATTTTTGTTGACACCGATGTATTCTCTCAGCTCTTCCAATTCTTTTTCTCCTAATGGGTATAACTTTTTTGCTGACACTGTTTCCCCTTTCTTGAGGTTGATGTCCTTGTCGACCTTGGGACGATATGGGGATGGCTGAGTTTCTTTCCTTCCTTGAACATGTCCAGGTAATGGTGATATTCCCTTGGTACGATGTTTCAGGTATTTTTTTAATCTTGTCCTTTCTTGGACTTGATGGCTAACTTGGTGCTGATATTGATCGATTCAATCCGACTAGATTGCTTTGTCTCGTAATCCCATTTGAGGATTCCGGTAACTTCGGCCTTTCGATAGAATTTGCCGAAGGATGTGGCCGAGATCTCTTTGATCTCGTTTCTTTGGGTTCTGGTTTGTCGGTTCTTCCAAATCCTGCTTCGCTTCTAATAGTGGGAGCTAGTTGCTCCACTTCTTCGCATTGCCCTATGACAATCTTTTCACAGATTAACTGTGCGATTTTATTTCCTGGTTCAACCGTATAGTGGTCTTTTCCAAGGTTAAGCACTACTACCTTGATCTCACCCGTATAATCGTCATCGATTCTTCCCGTGAAGACAGTTATCAAATGTTAACTGCCAACCTGCTGCGTGGAGCAATCCGCCCATAGGTGCCTTCCGGTAGTTTGATGGCTATTCCAGCACTGACAAGTTTTTAGTCTTTTGCCGGTATCATGACTCTTTCGCTTGCATATAGGTCGTATCCTGCAGCCTTTGCTGATACCTTGGTAGGTATTGTTGCTGTTTCGTTTAATCTACGGATTTTGATGTTATGAACATCCTTGTCCTGGATCTTGGAGAATTGCATGGTTAAATTCTCTTCCAGGGCTTCTGCGTCTGGGACTAGGTCCAACGCTGGCGAGCTTGCTAGGCATACCATTGTACACCTCTCGCTATCGAACATAATCTTGTTGCTTTCCCAATCGATCTTGGGGTTGTGTCTTCTTAACCATGGCAGTCATAACACTACCTCATCGTTGGGTAGATCTGAGATTTGGAAGGTTACCACATCCCTATGGCAGCCGATGTCCATTGGTACTTCCGCTATATGGGTAATTGGTCCCATAGCGCCTGGCTCCCCCTCCGCAAGGTAAATTTCCTGTATTTCTTTCGCTTTCTTTGGTCGTATACTGTGTTTGTGGCTGAATTTCTTCTCAATCAAGGTTTCTGTAGCGCCCGAGTCAATCATCCCATTAATAATGACTCTCTTGTCCTTGCCATGTAAACGCATTTAGACTATGGGATGGTCTTTTTCTTGTTCCAATGTTTCCGTGTTTGTAAGTGCACTGTAGATGTTACCGATTCCGATGGTGTTGATTTAGTTGTCCTGCAGCCCATCTCTTACAGGGGACTTTCAACGTTTCCCGACTCTCAGGTATGTCTCGGATCTCCATTTCGTGTAGGTTGGTTCGTGGTGTCCAGCGATTATTGTTGTTCTTACTGTTGAACTGCCTGGTATAGTCCTTCTCATCTCTTGCATTTCGGCAATTAGTGAATCTGTGCCCAGGTCTGGCGCATCCCAGGAATAGGTTGTAGTCCCTTCTTCTTATAAATTCTGTTTGTGAAAGGTTTAGTCGTGGGCGTCTTCTGGTAGCATCCAGCTCAATTGGGTCGCCTCGGGTTTCCATATTGTTGCCCGACTTCCAGGTTCAGTTATTATTCCTGGGCGTTTCCTGTTGTTGGATAAAGGTACTGTTGTTCCCTTGGAGGTGCGTGATCATGTTGATTCGGTTTTCTTTTTAGATTGCCCATGCTGCAAGGGCATCGACATTTGCCGCTACCATGTGGTCCGCTGCCCATGCATCTTGGAGCGTTCGGTTAATTCCTTTAAGGAATTGGTGTCTTAGAGTACCATCATCCTCAGTTGCCGCGCTAGCTGTGAGGCGAAAGTCATTCCAGTATTCTGTAACTGGTTCTTTGCTTCGCCTCAGGCGGTCGAGCTTTGTCCTAGCTGCATTTTACTCATCCATATCCCCAAACTGGTCTTTGTACGCTGTAGTGAAATTCTCATATGTAGTACAGGTCTCCGGCTTGCATCCTTCAGCATATGGGGTTATCCAGGTTGCTGCTGCATCCCTCAGCAAGCTCTTGACATAGGTGATGTGTTCCATATGTCGTGTTTCTTGTGTCGCATCAAAGTATAATTGGCATTGTACTAAGAAGGTTCTTAGTTTGGTCCTTGTTCTATAGAAGGTAGGGGGTTTCTCGACCTTGATCCGGTTGTAGATTTTTTCTCGCTGGTTGTTTATCAGGGTAAGGATCTCTAGGAACTGTGCAGTTGTAAATACTGCTAGTTGAATTCCTGCTCCACCACCGGCAGTTGCTGGTACCGCGGCTGACATCCTTGCTGGTCTTGGGGTTTCGGGTTCACGAGATCCTGTTGGTGAGGCAGGCTCAGGTGTCACCGGACTGGTGGTTCTTTGTTACTAGCTTCAGGATAGATTTGTGCCAAGTGCCACTTCGAGTGCTGGACCAAGTGTTGAGATGTCGATTTCTCCCTCCAAGAGGTCGAAGTCGTTATCCGTAAAGTTCGTCGTCTTTGTAGTTAGGTGTTGCTTAGAAGACGCAACCAAATGTTCCGATCCTATGCGGTTAGCTGACTTGCAACAGGTAACTACTTCTCTTTGAGTGGGATGAACATGACCGGGTCTTTGTTATAGTCCAGTATGGGGCGTGGAGCTAATCTCAGCCACCTGGGTAGGAGTACTAGCAATAAATTATACTAGGCGGGTTCCGACTATTGCTCATAGGCCTATGCCTATGTTCTATGGATAGCCGAACCCTATGGTTCCTATCGCACAACTCCAATAGAGGAGTGGAGAGGTAAAGAGATGAAGTAATTGTACAGGAAAGAACTTAGATGGTTGCATGTAGAGTCCTAGATACTGGCCGCCTAGAGTCCTAATATAGGCACTCTTCCCTCAACCCTAACCTTGGTGACTCATACCTCTGAGTCATATAACCTCGATGACTCATATTGAGTCATAGTATAAAATCTATCAGCTGACCCCTATGAGTCAACTGCACAACGTTCCAAATCCAATCATAACTCGTAAAACCAGTCATGTGCCCCAAAGTAGTCACATGCGCAAAACCCATGACTCGTAATGTGAGTCATGTGCTAAACTCATTACATCATAAGACTCACGAGTGTGAGTTGTGCGTACAATCAACCAATCACAATATAACAATAATTTGCACTATTGTGCATCATTTGAAACCCCATGACCCCTAGTGAGTCATAGTGCGAAATATAACAACCTTATGACTCATAGCTATGAGTCATGCGAAATCCTGCCTTGCTTAGTCATCAATCGCGACAATCTTGCAGAAGCAGGATAGGCACAAAAGAATGGCTGTTTAACTCAATATCCCAGGGTTCGCTATCATTTACGTGAGGAATACCACTCTATTAACAGGTCAGTTTGCTTTCAATGACAATTGTTAAATAATTGAATGTTTAATATTATTCCATATACTGAAGCTATTTTAAGTTTAACTAATTGTAGACCAGAAACGAAAGAAGAGTTATTCAACCTAAAACATTCTCAATCGCAGAATGTAATTTAAAGTAATTTGGGAATTTTAAAACGCCGTTTTGGAATTCCTTGATCCATACTCTAATACTATCTTCCTATTCAAGTCGAACTGATCCTTGTTCTTACTGGATTACATAACTTTATCAAATGAAATACAAGTGATAGAAGAACACCACTAGGACTTGATTCAAGACAATCAAGTTTATTTGAGCAACATGGCTTAGGGCAAGGTAAGCAGTGAATTAATTATTATAACAAGCGAAACAGATAACTAATAACAAAAATAATAAAAAAACAGGAAGACAGCAGGAATTTATACAAAATGAGGACAGAAATGAGGTCCAATATGATGAGAGCAGAGATGGGAATAGGCAACAAGAAAATGAAAATAATGATGAGATGTCACTGCTACGGGACAGAATTGCCACTGAAATGTGGAGAGATTATGAGATGTATCTAAGTCAGAATAGACAGAATTGAGAATTTCATCTTAACTAAGTATATATAATTCTGGATGAAAACTAATAATTACATATAATCTTGGTACAATTAGAGGAATATACAGCGCACAAACTTGATATTTATTGACATCACTTATACAAGAAATAGATTAAAAGAATACAGATCTCTCTATTCCCCTTTACAACCAGGCATCTCTGAGTCTCTCCCCTTTGAATATAGTAAATACATAAGCCTTTTCATAAACCTCTAACATCATAGCCACCTTTACCATATCATCATCATCCAAAAAATCATAATTGTTCTCCTGCAGCACCTTAATTGCAACCTCTTGTTTAGATACAGCACCTAGTGTGAATTGCAAAACCGCTACATCAACGACCTCTCTCATATCCACTGAAAAAACCCTTGATCAACCATTACCGGTTTCCCTCCTCTTGAGCTAGGTGAAATCTCTTCCATACCTAGATTAGTATCCAAAGAGTGAGAGCGGTTTCGTATTCTCCTGATAGGTAATTCCTCGTGGATGGGCTCGGAAGAAAGATTTGGAGTATAATTAAAATGTTACTCCTGTAAATCTTTCTAAGCCATCCCTTCAGCATTAGATATCTCACTATGACCTCCAACTTCATTTCTCCAAATCCCTTGTTCTTCATCTACCTCTTGTTCCCTGTTCTGCTCAGCAATAGACTCCCACTCTCCTGTTCGCACATACTGACCAGTTGCTCTAACACCCATAAAGAGTTCAGCCAAGAGGTCATCCTGTGGAAAGGACTAGTTTCGATATCTAGCTGTCTCTTTAT
Organism: Tuber calosporum; assembly: GCA_003316355.1. Taxonomy (NCBI): domain Eukaryota; kingdom Fungi; phylum Ascomycota; class Pezizomycetes; order Pezizales; family Tuberaceae; genus Tuber; species Tuber calosporum. The sequence continues at coordinate 5,149 of QFET01004973.1, read as the reverse complement.
GTGTCAGTAATTATATATACTTTAGTTAGCTACCGTATTTGTCAATTTATAGAGTATGAGACTTACCTCAAGATATGACTTCGATATGGCAGCAGGTGCTTTAGGACATCCTTTGTTCTCATCCCATCCAAGGCCAGAATTTTGTCTTATTGCATAAACTATTTCAAATTCACATTTCAACTAAACAATAAGTTAGTGGTATATTTAAGAATAATTAAGGAATATATCACTTTCTGAACTCTCTTTAGCCTTTGCTTGAGCCTGTGTAATTGGCTTTTCCAAAATTTCACCCTATGCAGTATTCAATTCTGCAACTACGGCCTTGTAGACTTGTTTTTTAAACCCATTTTCCCCCCTTTCACCAGCTTGTACCCGCCTCAGCAAAGCTTCTATCAAGAACCTTTCTATCTCATCAATCCAAATACTATTTTCCATCCTGAATAATAACTTGGTTAGAGAAATCTGTCTCGGAATAATATATCCAGAAATGCTAATAGGTGGTAGGATAGAGCAAACATACTGGAGGAAAGTTAGAAGAGAATTGCAGCTAGGCACAAGGCGTTATTTCAATGGATAAACTAAGTGTAACGTGGTGCACTTTAAAGACTTAATAAGGCTGCGGGTAATAGAGGTAAAGTAGTTTGTAAAAGAGATGAAAGAAAGCGAAAATAGAATAGTAAAGAGGTAGTGTGGAAGAACTAGAGTAGGCAAACAAAGGAGAAGAGTGTTGGTGTTTGTGTTGTACTGAAGAGAAAGAGAAGAGTGTGATGTTCTAAGTGAATTGAGAAGAGGATCCTTAATATACACCTTTTGAAAAACATGCTAAGCCCAAAGTTTATGTATAGTGGGTGATTTTTATAAAAGAAGTCACACAGACAAAAAAGAATGCTAACCCTGGTAGTATAGCTAATTTAAACCTATGATTTATTAAGCTTTGTGTTTACCTATATAAACCCTCAATAAGAAGAAAATATTGCCTAAGACCTTATTTTTTTTAAAATGGTTTTTCTTTTTATGACTGCGTGCCAAACAGGGCCTTAAAAACTTTGTTACATCCTCTATGTGAGAAACCATCGCTAATAATTTATGTCTGTTTAGGCGAAAACCTGACTCAGCCCTTTTTTCTTGTCGATGGGAAAATAGCTTGCAACCAAAGCAACCTGTAGAAAATAGTTAGAGATATGAGTAGTTTTATGTCAATACATTCTTCAAGCCATTACTAGAAATGCAAAAAAAAGATTAATGATTCATTAAAACTATGAAAATTCAGTTTAGTATTGCTTGAACTAATGTATAAACTAATACATTTAGAATAACTGATATGATATTTGATACATCTTAGATGGTTTGTTTTATTTAGTACCTGGTTGATAACTATGTCTCTTAGGTGATCTACTTGCTTTACCCTCTTTATCTTCCCACTTGCTACCAGTACATTGTCCCAATATCTCACTATTTTCTTACTCTCGGATACCATTTATAGGATTGGTTTCAATTGTTATAAGTGGCTGGTGTGACTGGCATTAGTTGTATTAACGGGTTATGAAAACCACAATTGATTTACTTCAAAATGAAATAGTCAAACAACTACAGTAAAATAAACCAAGATTCCTGGTTCTACTTGTATGCAAGGAGTCAATATTATATTAGATGGTAAAAAACTAAGTTAATATGGGTAATTTACAGTTTTTTGTATATAATTGATGCTACAGAGGTTGTTAGAACTTCAAAAATAATCTCTGAACTATTAGATATATACTTTACCATTCTAGTTAGAAAGCAAAGCCAAAATTAAGGTCTTGTAATAAAGGCCATATTTTGAGGTTTTCATTTGTACAAGTTCATTTGATATATCATTATGAATAATTTAGGAGATATCGAGCTTTTTCGCAGGTTCTAATTTCATAGGACTATTGGAATCAATTATGAGAACATAAGGAAAAACCTTTAGAAGCTCTGGATATCCCAAACCCTGGTTATAATATTCTATATAATTGTTACAATTCTTGCCAACTTATATTATAAGATAATTAGTATTTCTATTTCATGAATCTAACTAAAAACAAGTACTTGTATTGTAGTTTTCATATAAATTACGTTCTCAACCTTTAAGTGTGTTGATAATAGTCAATATTTAATGTAAGTGACTAATATCTTCTAACAGTATTAGAATCAACTTTATATTAACTGGAATCCTTTTACCTCTTTAGTAAATTTCTTCTCACACTATCAGGATGAACTTTGCAGGAACTGTAATCGTTTTAACTCTTTGCTAAATTCCTCTTTTTATATATTCCAATATAAAATTCTATTTAAACTAACTATTACGTTTGAGTGAACTTAATTTCAGATAGAATTTGAGTTTGTAAAGTTTTTAAAAACTATTCAAAAGATATATCAAATTTCTAATACAAGGTCATAATTCAATCTTTGAGTATAATATATTCAAATAAAAGTATAATGTGTTTGATATAAATTGTTCAAATAGGACAAACTATTATATATTCAAAAATAGAGATAGAGGAGTCACACAAAGAATCTGACCCCAGCAAGAATTCGTCCAGTAATTAGAATACAGAACATTAGGGTTACAATAATCTCTTACTATGCCAGTGATGTTGTAATATCTGATATATTTGAAAAACCTTGTCATTTCAATTGACTATATATTAAAACCTGATACATATTTTCATATATACCAAGACCTTTAGGCAAAACTAAAATGTGAGGAGCTAGATAGATTGAGAATACTTTAAATTATTTTTTAAATCTATCTATTAAATACTCTATAATAATAAAATATACTCTATCATCTATCATACACTACTCCAAATTTCTATAGTATACAATTATCCTACTGTCTTGTTTACCTAATGCACATATATTTTATCAGGTACAATTCTCCTGTGCTTCTCTATACTGTTTCTTATAGTATTTGACAGAATATGATATTCAATACAGATGCAACAACTTAGCATTTGATGGACTCTCTAGATATAATCAGTCAAGTGACAATTTCAGCTTATAGATGGGTGCAGTTCTAGGAAAACTGCAGAACATATTTTTTTGTTGTTTTGAGTTAGAGGCAGATTTAGTTTGAATAGCAACCAAATATTAATTTGATAAAAACTATTTTACATATTTTAGATGAACAAATTGAAATTACTGAACAATTAGATAATGAGAAAAATTGATAAAATATTGGAAACAAGGGGAATTGAAGCTCAGATAATTCTATACAAGAATAATTTTAAAAATAAAAGTTAAGAATTTAAGCCATGGTATATCTATTAGGGTTGTGGCATTTAAGGTTATAACATGATAATTAATATAGTGAAAGAAATATTAAAAAAAGTTAATTATTAGAAAGTGGATTTCACTTGTTTTTAGATCCAGAAGGACGACCACACCTCATAATAGTTGATCCTGAACTCGAAGTTATAGGGATTTGGTCCTCTTTTGATTTAATTGTAGAATCAACCCTTGCCATTTAGATATTAGTTTAAGAGATTCACATAATTAGACTTTATTATTAAAAAGAATACAAAGCTTACAATGAATTTCCACCTCTTGATCTATTATTCGATGGTTACCAGAGTAGCATTCTTTTGTGTTTAATATGCGCAGGTTTTTCTTTTGTTGTACTGATGATATTAATATATCTTCTGGCTTGCAATAATACCATTGATTCTCAAGCTCAGCAGGTACATAGGCTGAGTATTTGCTTCACAAGGTATATGTCTTTTCTGGATTCAATCTAGTAATTGTAAGTCAACATGGTACTATCCCTAGAAATATTACTAGTTTGAAGTCTTTTTCCTTAAGTAACACTGAATCCGGGGAACATCTCGCAGTCATTTTGCTTGTATGATGCCAGATTTTTATTCAAAGCTTTGAGGCGGAAGAAGTGATAAGTTTGAATTCCTTTTAAAGGTTTCAAATAAGAACTGAGTGCTGAATCCCAATCTCGATATAGCGTTCCTGGTGGGTCATCAAATAGGCGAATGACCTTAAAGTTACGTGCTTTGTGTGAATCATCAACCAGTGATGCATAAATTTCTGGTGTCTAGACCTTGTTCCGGTTGGATCTTTGTTTGACAGTACCTAAGCCACGGGCTACGCTATTACGTGTATGGCCTTTGATTTGAAATCTCAGAATAATATCTGTTATTCCCTGTGTTGTTTCAAGCCTTGAGAGATATGAAATCAGATTCTTATTCTTGATTTGCCCACCGCAGTTGTGAGTCTAGAGATGAAGACTAGGTTGTAATATTCGTTGTGCTGTAATGAATCAGTGCAAAATAGATACCACTTGGTTGGCCCTTTAGCCTTGCTGTGCTTCCGTAATCATAGCATGATAGTGCTGATCAAGGCAATCACTGACAATCTTAAAGACTTACAGCTTCAAAGGAGACCAGTAGTACCATTGCAAAGGCTGTTGTGGCACTAGAGGAATTTCAACTACTTGCTAGAAGTTATAAGAATAGCGGCTTATCCCCGATTACTCTGATTTTGCTGCCTGAACATTGGCTTCATAGATCGCCCGACATGCACCTCACTGAGCTTTGTGGAAGTCGAGTTGTTCCCTATTATTATCAGGTCGATCCAGCTTTATCATTGATGAGATTAGGTTAGATTATTCTAGGGACATGATCGCAATAAGACGATATGACTTCCATGATTTCTTAAAAGAGTAGACTTATCACATACATTATTTGATGCTTCAGAAATCTTCCATTAGCGTAAGATGGGATAACGCTTCCAGGTACAGTATAATAAGCAGAAATAAACCTGTGAATCACCAGAGAAAAGAAAATCTAAGTTGAGAAACTGTTCATATATCACTTGGTAGGACAACTGCGATCGAAGGTAGTTGATTTCTTCAAACTCCATATAACCTGTCATCTTCCCGTTGGCCAACTTCCGCTTATATATTGTAGTTGCAATAGCCTCACCTTCCTGGTCCTCGAGATCTAGGAGGGAGTGGGTAATCTCCTGTATAACTATTACAGATAATGTATTTAAAGGCTTGCGATTCTTTTTTCTATTACTGCGCGGAATTGGCATATGCACATCTCATACGTGGTGGATGATGTTAGGCACATAACTCCCACAAGGGCCCAGAGGAGCAGTTTAAGAGCTCTGGGCT
>QFET01004963.1:0-14664 GCA_003316355.1 Tuber calosporum | reverse complement strand
TGGCGCCGATACCTGTGATCAGCTTCAGGAGGAGGGGGATAAGAACTGTCTCACCAACGAAGAGGTCGCGGAGGTCAGAGTCCCAAAGACGAGGGAAGAGGTCGGGGTTTGGATCCATAGAGGGCCTAAGCTCATCATATAGCTGCCTGAGCAAGGGAAGGTTAGGATCAAGGGGGCTGAGGGACTGTGATGCAGAAGACGAGGCCAGGCTGGGCACTTCTGCGGGTGGGGCAAGGGGGGCAGTAGAGCTAGGGCGGCCGCCATATGGGTTGCCACGCTCGGAGGTGCGGGATTGTGGCCTAGAGGCCCTACAAGTGTTGTGAGCCATCCCTGTTGGCGGTTGGTTCAGGGGAAGTGTCGGGTCGCTTATAGGTGAAGCCTAAGCGAAAAGCGAAATTTAGTGTGTAGAGATAGTTGCCACACAAATCCTGGTGGTTTTGTGCGGCCGAATGCGGTAATATTTTCAAGCGAGAGGAAAGAACAGGGCACGGAGCGTGAGATTCTACTGAAGAAATACATGGTAACCTATATCATTTTATAGTTTGTTTTTAGTTTTAGCCTGTTAGCAGATTGTCCAGTGACTGACTATTTTCAACTTACCCAACCCCGGCCCGACCACTCAATGCAATTATGTTACCTTTTTAGTTGTATATAAAATTGGTAAAGGTCTCACATGCCATTAATCATTTCAAAAATCCCCTCAAATGCCACAGCACCCTCAGATGCCACGAAATTAGATTATCTAAGCTTTTATAATAATTGATTTTGAAAATTTAATTATTATATAAAGAAACCTTTTACATACAATTCAGAGAAAACAAAGTATAAGGATATACATTATTGAGAATTCAAGTAACAATAAGGTAATTTACTAGCAATATAGGTGGCGACAAGTAGCCTAATTGGTACTCAATTCCCCCACATGTGAAGAATTTGCCTTGGATAAACAGACTCATGAAGGAGAATACCTAGATCCTTGGCAAACAACTGCCAGTGCTGAACCTCACTATCTCATATACGCTCTTTCCTAGGTCTTCCAAGGGGCTTGCATGTAATAGGAGGCTCCACCTGTGGAGCAATAAGTACAATTTGATCCCTTGGCTTAGCAAGTACCCCTTTTCCTTGAAAATTTGTTTTATCTACATCAAAGATGTTGTCTTCATAAATTGACTTTCAGGTAGCAAGGAATGTGCCAGAAGTGGTGGGTAGATTAACTATAGAGAAGAAATAATAGAAGGTGAAAAACTGAAGGTGAAAAACAAAGTTGACTGAGAGAGGAAAGAGAATTGTGAAGTAGAAAATACATGCTGCTATGTATAATACTAGGAATTCTCTATTACTAGTACCAAGTCTAAGCAAGCAATATACATTGAGAACCCTGATGTGTATTTAGAAGAAAAACTCAAATAATATATTCTTGTGGGTTCTGAGGGTCCTGTGACATATGTGGGGATTTTTGAAAATATTAAAGGGCATATAAGACCTTAACTAATAAAAAATTTGTATATAGAATAATTCAATAAATTACATTGAACGTGTGCAGATCAATCTGCTGATTCACTATTCAATATCCTCCTCTAACAGACACTATATGGCCTTGCCCAATTACTGTCTATATATCAAATACACACATATCTTGCTCAGGGGGCCACTTGCAGGCTTGTATATATCCACTTATGATCAGAATGCTCCCTCTGTTTATTGGATCAAGTAATTGAACCAATCCCAGCTGACTGTCATTTGTGTTAAGGGTAGTCGATACTATGGGTAATCGAATCTTACTAGACTTAAAATCTTTTCTTCAGACATGGAAATTGTCTAGAAAGGCTTGTAGGTAAAATCATAAAGATTTTGAGTAAAACTTTTGATATTGATAAGATCTCTTCTCCATTACTTGATGATAGCCAAAGCTCAAGAGGAACTGACATATTTATATTGCATATGTGAGTGTTTGCTGACTACTTCTAAGTTCTATTATTTAAAGTACTTTACCTGCTCTTTTCTACCTTCGTACCTAAGTGCGACAATTGTTTGACACTGAGAATATTATTCCCCCCTGCAGCTGAAGGAGAGGTCAGAGCTCTGGTATTTGCTAATTGTGGCAACCTTTTTTCAGGGGGAGATGTGGTTCCTTATTCTGCTGCTTAAACTTAGGTATTCTATTGTGGAATTTACCAATAGTTTCTTACAACTGAAAGTGGGTAACATAGCTCATGACCTATCTGGACACTATTGGCTTTCTTAGTATCTTGCAGATGGCTTTCAGAATGACGTAAGACTTATAATTAGTGCAATACCGGATCTGTAATGGAATTCTACTATTTGTCTACTTTTACTACGGACTTGATATTAGTTATTACTTATTTGGGTTTTGGTAGGCAGATAGGTACAAGATATGGGAATACAGGACAGAATTCATATGAAAATTGGGCTGAGATACTAGTCATACCCCTCCGGCACACTTGTTGGGCCAGCATGTCACCTGCTACGCCTTCGGCAAAACATGTCCCCTCACCAAAAAGATGAATAGTGGTGCCGCACTGGTAACCCCATATACATTGTCACTGGCCATCCGACTGGATGCTGTCAGCAGCGTATATGAAGAGGGAGACTCGGACGACCGAATGCAAGTAGAATCAAATGCATAGGGTCTGTGTCCGGAGGGTTATGACCCATTCCGTACAGCCCTCACTTGAATGGGCCGAATGTAACAGTACGCTCGGCGCAAAAATAACTCTATGATGTGTGGGCTCCAGGAGAAACATGAGAACATACTCAGATCCCGAAAACATACCTATCTTAGCCTAAGGACCTATTGGCACAGGTTGATAAGGAGAGGCATAGTAATACGATACGGTTTAGGACCGATCGTAAGTCTTAAGCTGCAACCTACACGCAAGTATCTTGAGTATTCCAAAGTGACTCTGAAGATACTATAAGGATAGTGGGAGAAGGGTCGATGGTTAGATCTTCAATAGGCTAGGTAAAAGGTATGGAACTAATAGAGTGACCGTTCAACTTGTAGTATTAAAGATGATAGTCCTGTGAGGCTTGAGAGTCCGAATCCTTAAGGGATTGTAGGCTCTTTAAATACAAAAGATTGTAGACAGTAAAAATAAACAAAATCACAAACATCCTGTCCAACAACATGCTAACATAGGCAGCATAACAAGGTAACCATATTCCGTAAACAGAGGGTTAAAAGCGACAGGATGGAGTTAACAAAACAAGTAATGGAATCCAAACATGAAGGAACAAGAGATCACTACTACTATACAAATCCTGTAGGTATAGCAGGAGGATAGCGATACCCAAATGGATAGAAGAAAGGAGGGCGTAAGGATAAGTGAAAGATGGAAAGAATAACCAGTTAGGAAGTCATAACCAAGTAGGAAGGGACAACTAAATAGTAGCGCTTATCAGGTATAAACCGAAATAAGTAATAACCAACATCAATTCAGTAGTAATAGTAGAAATATAGTAGGATTCTGTTACATTCTCCTTGAAAGAAATAAAACAAACAAAGCAATAAGTAATTTGCGAAAGGGCTTAATGACCAACCCGCCTTTGAAGCAATCCACTCAATTTCAAAATATATAACTTAATCAGTAAACATATATCCATCACTGGTGTTAGGACCTTACACCCTTATAAGCCCCATAGCATCAAAGACAATACGAGGAAACAGTTAGCCTTTAATCTCAGATTTATCCAAGGTGGTGAGTGTTGTTCTGATATCAGATTCTGAGTAGTCTGAGTATCGAAGGGGTTTCCAAAATCCATCAGGGTCAAGATCAAGTGAGTGGGGAGCATAGTCTGGTTTCTTAAGTGTCCAGCCAGAGAAAGTCTTGCCATGGGACCAAGGGAGTCTGAAAGGTATAGATTCATTATAAGTATCGAACCAGTAGGATCTGATAAGGGTGCTGGTGCCTTCTAGGTTGTAGAGGGGTTCCCATGTTGCTTCGATTTCGGCATTGCCTTTCCAATGGATCAAGAACTGTCTTTTTCTGCGATACATTCGATCTTTGAGTATCTTTTTGATTTCCCATTACTCTTGTCCACTGGCATTGATGGTGACAGGCTCATAGGATATGGGTTCAGGTATTCCTGTGAAGGCGAAGAGGTTGCGTATTAGGTATATGCGAAGATGGCTGTGATGCATCCATGTGTGGATTCCTGCTATCACTGGAGGGAGTATGAGTTTGTTGTTGTTATGCCTGTCAGGTCCTTCGCTCACAGAGAAGGGTCCTAACCAGGGTCCAACTACCTTGTGATTTCGTCCAACTTTATGGATATAGGGTGCTGACTTGAGGATAACTTCACTTTTGTGGGGGATAATTGGGGGTCCATCCTTTCTTCTGTTTACGCTAGAGGTGGTTTGGCGTGCTCTGGCCTTCTTAAGTGCATCTCTGGCAAGTTGTTGATTCTTAATGATCTGGGAAGCAATCTCGTCTGCTGCTGGTACTGAAGTGGGGAGGACTCTGACACTGGGGAGGAGGTTTGGTAGTCTGCCAAAGTGATTTCAAATGGGGAGAGAACTGTGCTATCGCTGGGGGGCTGCATTGATTCCAGTCTGGACATAAAGTAGGTAGCGAACCACCATGGTTCCTTTAGGGTTAAAATAGTTCATATGGCATTGTCGAGCAGTTCTGATTCTACACTCAGTCTGTCCACATCCCTGGTGATAATAGGCTGTAGCCATATTGAGATCAACATTAAGATTCGCCATAAGCTGTCTGCAAAAGCGTGAGGTAAACTTGTGGTCTCTGTAAGAGACTAGGGAGGTAGGGAAACTATGAGTGGAGATGACTCGCTCAATGAGGGGGTGTGCTATTTCGATAGCTGTGATGTTCTGGGAGACTGGTATGAGGTAGGGAAAGCCACTGAATTGATCTAAGACAACCATGACCAGTTTAAGCTTGGGATCACTAGGGAAGGGTCCTGCAAAGTCATTTGCGAGGGCCGAGAATAGCTCCCTGGGGACAGGGAGTGGGTGACTGATCCTTCTGGGACAGTCATAGTTTGCTTGTTGAGCTGGCATAGGTGGCTTCTGCGGACATAGTCTTTGAAATTATTCCTCCTGGAGAGCCAGTAGAAGTGTCTTGAAGCATATTCAAAACATTTCTGCCAACCCATATGTGCCATTTGTTCATTGGTAATGCGTACAATTTCGCTTCTGATATTAGCACCTTGATAGCTTGCTCCATAGGGGACATATGGACAGTCTCTACTGTCTTCCTTCCCCATTCTGACAAGAACTCTATCATATAAGAGGCAGTCAGGGTGGTCGATAGCCTTGGTAACTACCTCAAGGAGAGGGTCATTCTAGGTAGCATTTCGAATGCTGGAGTACCACTTTCCTTTCATGTAGTTGGTAAGCTGAAAAGCGCGAGGGTCAAGCTATGAGGAGGGCTAATCAAAGAAGCAGTCCTCATAATCGACAGGTGCTTCTGGGGTAGGTAGGTCCCATCCTTGGTCGATGTCCAGTATTTCTCTCTCTTTTCCCTTATCTATAACTGTATGAAAGACTGGGTAGCCTTCATCATCATGGAGGGGAGGAGGTACAGCCCATCTGTGTTCTGCTCTGCGCTTGGGATGATGAGGGGAGACAAAGTTGGAGTAAGATTAAAGAGGTAAGGGTCCTGGAATATCACGAGATCCTACCGGGAAGTATCCTGTATTCTTTACATTTATGTGAGTTTGGCATTCGTCCCAGACAAAGGCAGTCCAGTGTATGGCTCTGTGTCTATTAAATTCAAGAAATCGGTCCAGTTCATGGACTGGAGGTCGAAGAGGGACTGGTGTAGCCTGAGGGTCAGGTTCTGTAGGTGTGCTGCTGGGGGCGATATTCCCATAGGTGGTGACTGTAAGGGATTCCAATTGGGTGATAGAATTATGGACTTGTTTAAAGCAGTTAGTGATAGCATCTGCATGCAGTTGTTGGTCCATATCTCCTGGAGTATTGTAAATTCTAGCCACAAGGCCAGACAGTTGAGCTTTAGCTCGCTCAATAAGTACTGTGGTATGAGACGGCTCTTGCGGGGTGCTGAGATAGGAGGAGGTCTCGACGATTTCACAAACTTGAATTGCATTGGTTGCCAGCTCGAGGGTATCTGCGGCTTTGTCTATGGCTTGTTCAACAGTTCTGACTAATGACTCGCTTCTTGGGAGCCAGATGAGTTTGCGCTGGTGCCATGGTATGAGTTCTACATGGAGTGGTGTTCAGGGGTAAGAATGCGAGAGGGTACTTGAAGAGTGAGGGCAGAAGAAGGGTCTAGTGCATGGGCGATGTTGTGGTAGTGTCTTGATACACGGTTCACGGCGGAGGAGGGAGTCTTTATAGGCATCTTCTCTGTAGGGTCTGCGAGTATTTGGTCTTCTTCAGATGGGGTGGCTGCATAGATCCTTGATAGTCTATCTCCAAGGACATTGTCTTTGCCAGGTCTGTGTATGATATTGAAATTATAAGATTGCAGGAACATGTGCCATCTAGTTTGGCGGTAAGGTAGGTTAGTCTGCTTCAGCAAAAAGGATAGTGCCTTATTGTCAGACACAACAGTGAACTAGGTGCCATATAGAATTGGATGGAATGCCTCAATGGCATCCACAATCGCCAAAAGTTCCAATTCATGGATAGGGTAGTCCAGCTGACCTGATGCAAACTTTCTGCTGTAGAATGCCGCAGGGTATGCTTTCTCAGGGGAGGGTCCTTGGCCAATACATGCTCCTGATCCAACCTTAGAGGAACCAGTAAAGAGGTATATTGAATTAGCTGATGTCTCATATAAGATGGGGCGGAGCGGAATTGTCTCCTTGGCTAGGTGTTTAACCTGTTTGAAGGCTTCCTCATGCAGGGGTCGCCATTCAAACACATCTAGGGAAATTAGGTCCAAGAGGGGGCCAGTGGTGGAGGCAAGGTGTAGGAGACATTGTGCATGATATATCACAACTCCTATAAAGGTCTGAACTGCTTTTTTCGTGGTTGGTGTTGGCCAGTCTTGGATGGATCGAAATTTTTAAGGGTTTGTATGAATTCCTCTCTCAACTATAACATGTCCTAAGAGGGAGAGCTTGGTGGCGAAGAAATTGCTCTAGGGTGGCTATGCTTTGATCTGGTGCTGCTTATGTCTTCCTAAGACTAATCTGATATGCGAAATATGGTCCTCTACTCTTTTTGAGTAGATGGTAATGTCATCCATGTATACCCAAACGAATTTTGCAATAAATCTATCTAGGACAAATTCGATAACTCTCATAGTTGTAGCAGGTGCGTTGGCATCTCCATGCAACATAACTCTGCATGCAAAGGATTGAAAGGGTGTCTTGATGGTGTTGGATTTCTCATCGCTGGAGAGAACTCGAATTTGGAAGTACCAGTTTGCTAGGTCTATGGTGGATGTGAACTTTGCTCTGGCAACAGTTCCGTGTATCATGGCTTAGTTGGGAATCTCTCCATGGTCCTTGATAGTAATATCATTCCTGGGTACAAGGTCTGCAAGCAGTCTGATTTCGCCATTGGGTTTCAGCTAAGGGAATATGTTGACTGGGTTGAGTGTCTCGCTTGGGTAAATAATTCCTTTAGCTTTCCAGGCTTCGATTTATGCTCTGTATGCTGGCATGATCTTGTCAGGGAATGTGAAGAATTTCGGAATATAGTCTGAAATTGTATCTTTCAGCTGGATGTGGTAGTTTACATCTCTTAAGGGTGGTAATTCCGCTGTTTTTCTTGCCAGGGAATACTGTGGGAAACTCAGAAATCAAGTCTGGGGCATCTGCTTCATTCATGGCTGAAAATCGTGGATGTGTAGCTTTCTTGCAGGTCAAGGTGATTCCTTTGTTAGGGAAGGTAATAATAGATTTTCCACAATATATTACAGCATGGTGTGCAGTAAGGTAAGGCATTCCTAGGAAAATATCATAGTTCTCCAGGGAACAGACTAGCGCTTCAGAGATATCACCGCTTTCCTTGTCAATCTGTATGACAGGCTTTGCAATATAGTTGATTGCTGAGCGTGATCCTTTAACTGCCATCTTCAGGTTGATTAGAGTCTCGAGGTCTCGGGTAGGGATTTGGTGGGTAGTTACAAACTTTCCTGATATTAAGTTATCTCCTGTAGTTCCTGTATTGAATAATACCTTTGCTTTGTGACAATTGACTGTGATGTATGCTTCTAGGGCTTAGGATTAAGTTCCACTAGGTCCTGCTTGGTTTGTGGTAACTGTAACTGATTCCTTTGCATTGGAATCGTCTTCCTGAGAGTGGTAAGTTCTCCTGACATTTTGGGGTCTCCTGGATCCGCCAGGGCCTCTATTTCCTCGCAGCTGGGTGCTCCTATGCTTCTTCTTCTCAAGGCAGTTATCGGAGTAGTGTCCATGTTTTCCAAAATAGTAACAGTCATTGTCTCTTCTGCGCCGATCCTTCTCAGCTTGGGAGACTCCTGGATGCTCAGAGGTATTGTTGGAGAACCTAGGTTGATTTCGCTAGGTGTTATCCTGGGGGCGCTTGTTTGCTTGTTGGGAAACTGCACTAGAGTTTGCGTTTCCTAGACGATTTACATAGAGTCTTGTGGAGTGAGCAATTGCATCTCGCTTTTCCGGTATCCCCACTAGCTGGTCAAAGTAGGTATCTGAAGTGCTTTGTGGCTTCACTTCGCGCTTAAGTTTGGTATCCATGGCATCTTGGAGTCCCTGCTTAAAAGAATAGTCCGAAATTGTTCCAGGGGGGAGACTGTCTCTCAAGGTTTTAAGTCTGATTACAGTAACGGTAATCTGTGCTGTTTTTCCGCCTGCAATTTGCTTGACTTGTAGCCATTGTTCATAGATGGTATCTGTAGATGTGGATTGAAGGAAGTAGGCCTCGAATTTCTGTTTGAGTCCAGCAACTGTGTGGTCTCTTTGGGAGGCTTCATACTGGGTGAATTTATGGTGGACTTTCTCTCTGCAATAGGCTCTATAGTATTGGAGGGCTTCAGGCGCATCGTCAGTTATGCCAAAGCTGGCGATGTATCGATGGACTGTGTTGAACCATGAGTTAATTCTCAATGGGTCTCAATCTTTTCCTACACCTGAAAATGTCAATGGTGCAGGCCACTTAGGACGATTATTTCCCTTAGGGAGGACTAACATGGCGATGGGTGCAGGGCTTGGATTCCTTGGTGGACTTGGTGGACTAGGTGATCTTGGTGGACTAGGTAAATCGTCTGGGGCAGGGCTTGGTTCTCTGGGTTCTCTTGGTAGACTGGGTGGTCTAGGTGGCGAAGCCGGGGGTGCTGGTCCTGGAGCACCATCTGAACCCGAATCTGATTTTGATTCTGACCTTGGTTCTTTCTTGGATTGGACTTCTTGATAGAGCTGGTCTTAGACTTTTTCTTGGACTTGGGCTTGGACTTGGGCTTGGACTTGGTGTGCAGCTTAGGCTTGGTCTTGGGCCTCTTCATCGCTGCTGCAGCATTCTTCTGAAGATAGTTATGAGTCCTCAGATGGTGGAGCAGGTGGGGGTACTGGCACTTGACTTTAGGGTCCTGATAAGAATGCTCCGCTCCTCTAGTGAAGTGCCTTCTGGTATCTCTTATAAGCGAAATGGTTGCTAGCTAGGGTGAGCTGGTCTCGCCAGGAGTCCACACAAGGCCCTCTTGGAAAACAAGGAGGTGTACTAGTACAGCAGGGTCAAGGTAGGGGTAGGGTGATCAGTCCTCTGCCGAAGCTCAAAGCTATACTTGAGTCTAGGTCAAAAAGTGAAACCTAGTCCCAAGTATCTCGAGAATCCCAAAGGGACTCTTAAGATACTATAAGGATAGGGGGAGAAGCGTCGTTAGATAGGTCTTCAATAGACAAGGTAAAAGGTATGGAACTAATAGATTGTCCGTTCACCTTGTAGTATTAAAGATGATAGTCCTGTGAGGCTTGAGAGTCTGAATCCTTTAGTGATTACAGGCTCTTTAAATACAAAAGATTGTAGCTAGGAAAACTAAACAAAAATACAAACATCCTGTCCCATAACATGCTAACATTGGTAGCATAACAAGGTAACCATATTCCGAAGACTGAGGGTTAAAAGTGACAGGATGGAGCTAACAAAACAAGTAATGGAATCCAAACAGGAAGGAACAATAGATCTCTACTACTATACATATCTAGTAGGTATAGCAGGAGGAGAGCGATACCCAAATGGGTAGAAGCAAGGATGGGGTAATGATAAGCGAAATAATGAAAGAATAACCACTTAGGAAGTAATAACCAAGTAGGAAGGGACAACCAAATAGTAGCGCTTATCAGGTATAAACTCAAATAAGTAATAACCAACATCTAGTCAGTACTAATAGTAGAAACATAGTAGGATTCCGTTACAGGAACCTCCCCGATAACCTGCTGCCACATCCAAGGCATATACCTACTGAATGAAGCATTAATGCGCTGCTCACGATGAGGGACATAGCTGGACTGAGTGTAATAAAATCTAGGGCGACAACCAAAAGAAGGAGGAAAAGAAAGCTGTTAGTTTAGCAAAGATCGGCAAAGAAGAAATTTCTGAATAGGGCAATACATCCACATCCCTCCTTTCTACGCAAAAGACTCCTCACCCACCTAACTAGGCAATCGATACACGCGCAAGCTCACACATGACAAAGCAACCTAGACCTACTTTACACTTGGAACCAAGTACAGGGACTGTTAAGTTAGGTGTCATAAATTGTGACTTACCAATATGGAATATTTCACTTGATTCACGTTTTGTGACATCATTTATGATTATGATACTTTGTTGGTTTGATTTATATTTATAGTTTCATGACTCACGATTGTGAGGAAAAATGATCTTATAACTTTAGCACCTGATTACAAGTATGAGTCTAGGGTTTCACACATGTAACGCGATTAGTGCACATGACCTTTTGAGCGAATTGGATACTATGGGGATTGTATACTATGACCCCAGCTATCAGTCATAGGATGTTTGTTATACTATGACTCACATTGTAGTCATAGTAAGGAGGTGACTCATAGTGAAGTCACCAGGGTTAGGGTTGTAGGAAGAGAGTCTATATAAGGAGGGTTACGGACACACATAGCTAGCTCTTCATGTAACCAACTAAGTTACTTCCTATGTTATATCTTACCTATTAGTTCAATCAATACTATATTCTTATATTGACTCTTGGTTTATATCACCGACCGAAAGATTATTCAACGAACGTATCGCTAAGTAGCAGTCGCAAGAGCTAGGCATGATGGAACTCAGCATTCCCAATGCGACGTAAGGCTAAGAGACCTCAGGAGTGGTAAGACGAGTCGTACGTATCGTTACCTGTTGCAGTTGAAGAGGATAGTATGCCTTGTCCACCAGAGTAACGATAGGTTTGTAACTATTAGGCGATGATTCGGTAATAGAATCATGTGGCCGAGGAACTGTCAAGCTCATGGCTAAAACTTCAAACGGTCATGTTGCCCCTGTATTCCTTAAACATGTTCTATGGGTTCCGAAGTCAGTTTAATGTAACTTGTTGTTAATGTGCGCTATTATTTCTTTGGGGAATGGATTTTCTAGGTGTAGTTTAGGAGCTGATATGGTTGTATCCAGAGAGAATAAAAGAGAAGTGATTTGGGGAAAGCTTGACAGTCAAGATTATGTTGTACAAGAAGAGAGAGTAGTGGAGAACAAGATGACTTACCAACAGTAGCATGAAGCATTCAGACATCCTTCACCATCCAACCTCAAAAGTACCCACTACTCAGACAATCCAACTATCCCCCAAGTTCAGCTGAACTGGCAGTGTGAAACCTGCATTACGTCGAAATCAACAAAACGCAAACCCGAATCTATAGACAAAAGATGTGATAATCCCTATGTTTTAATCCACTTTGATCTTAGCGGAAAATTCTCTACCTCCTCCTTGGGAAACTCCTGGTACTATGTCACCTTTATTGATGATTGTACACGGTACACCTGGATTTATCCTCTTAAAGCCAAATCTGATACCGTTAAAGTATTCAACCAATGCATCAGATAGAGACAGACTCAGGACAACGCTACTATTAAGCGTTTCAGAACTGATAACAGAGGAGAATATGTCAACAAAGATATGACAACTATGTTTGAATAACTGGGTATCATATATGACAAAATACATCCTTACTCACATGAATCTAACGGCGTTGCCGAACAGTACAATAGGACCATCATCACATCTACATGCTCTATGTTATCAGGTCTTAAACGGCGTTTATGGGCCGAAGAAGTTACAACAGCTGTATACCTCCGGAACATCCTCACTGACTGATCAATAGGAAAACTAACACCCTATGAATCTCTCTACAACAAGAACCCATTAGCAAACTACCTACGCCCCGACGGGACAAAATGCTTTGTCCTTATACCTGAGAAGACCAGAAAACCCTGAACAAAGTTACTGCCCTGGGCCATAGAAGGGTACCTTGTCGGATATACTTCCTCCAGCAAGATATACCGTATATACATACCATCATTGTACAAAATCTCTGCAACGCGTCAGCTCCATTGCACAACCAAGACAATACTGCCGCTTGATCCCTAGGAACCTGCACCCTCATCAGAGAGTTTTGCAACTGGCTACTCATCTTCCTACCAGAGTGTACCGCTACGCGATAAAGCTCTACCACAGGAAGCAATTGACAAACCAACCAAAAAAGTACATCCACCTCTACCGCCTTAACATCCAGAAGAATATGACAGTCCCCAAACTCCTGAAGAATTACAGGAACCTCACATAGATGAAGTACCACTGGAAAACACTTCTGAGATATGGACCAGATCTGGAAAAACCGTTCGCCCACCACAATACTTTGGCAGAAATGTCACTGTACCATCTGACCAGGATCTCAAAATTTACACCCAAGCTGTGAATATCTTGCTTAAGGAACAATAGACCCACGCAATGGACAAGGAAATAAAGGCACAAGAGAAAACTAGTACTTTCGATGAAGTAGATAAACCTACAGGACGCAAGATTATTGACAGTAAATGGGTCTTTAAGACAAAGCGAAATGCGGATGGTACACTAGAATGTTACTATGCAAGGGCAGTTGTCAAAGGATTCTCACCAGTACCAGGTTTTGACTTTGAAGATACTTTCGCTCTGGTTATCCAATATGAATCACTCTGCTTCCTCCTAGCAATATGTGCTAAAAACAAATGGCGACCACTGCAATTCGATGTCAAATCTACATTCCTTTTTGGTGAGTTGAAAGAAGAAGCCTACAGGTCACTGTTACCTGGGTTCGGTAATGGAGATAAAGTATGGCACCTAAACTGATATCTCTCTGGACCTAAGCAATCTGCGAACAAATTGTATGGTCACCTCGCTAGATACTTAACATCCAAAAGTTTGGCGACATCTGCCGTTGACTGATGCATGTTTGTACGCGGTAAACACGACATATACCTATCGGTTTTCGTTGACGACCTCGCTATACACTTTGCCAACACACCCCAGGCTACTTCTCTCATAGAAGACCTGAAAACGGCATTTGAGATTACAGACTTAGGGGAAGCTACATTCCTACTAGGCCTCCACATCACCTATATAACAGACAGGATACATCTTACCCAGCAATGATACATCAAGTCAGTCCTCGAGCAATATGGTATGGAAAATTCACGGCCAGTCTCTACACCCTTACCCAAAGGCATTCAACTACAGAAAGGGACAGTGGATTAACAGATACCAGACATGTCAATATACCAATCAATAATAGGATCACATATGTACCTAACAACTGGTACTAGACCAGATCTATCATATACAATATCCTTTCTCTGTCAATTTTCTTCCTGCCTAACCGAAATCCACCTAAAGGCTAGTAAACACGTCCTTCGGTACATTCAAGGTACAAAGGACCTTGGACTCTCCTACGCTTGTTCAACCATAAACACTATGAACACCTAGGTGGATGCGGACTTTGCAGCCTGTCTTGATACCTTCTGCTACATCTCTGGGTATGTTATTCTTTTTAACAATGCCAGTATATCCTGATGGTCCAAGAAACAAGCATCGGTCCTAATATCTACTATGGAAGCGGGATATATTGCTATGTCCCTACTAGCAAGGCAAATCCAATGGTACATCAAAGGACTTATTCAAATCTGGCTTACAAGACTGATCGCTTTACATGCCGCCAATACCGGCGCAAATTTTATGGCAATCAACCATCAATTAAATGAACGAATAAAACATATCAAGATCAATTTTGTTACAAACCTATCCTTAGTCTGCCGGACAAGGCACACTATCTCCTTTAACTGCAACAGGTAACGATACGTACCGCTCGTCTTACCTCGCTTCAGGTCTCGTAGCCTTATGTCGCCTAGGGAACGCTGAGTCCTTTCACTCCTAGCCCGTGCGACTGCTCCTTAGCGATACGTTTATCGAATCACCTTTCGGTCAGTGATATAAACGGATGGTCGTAATAAGAATAAAGTATAGATTGAACTAATAGTAAAAGTATAACATAGGAAGTGACTTAGGTGGTTGCATGAAGAGCTAGCTATCTGTGTCCGTGACCCTCCTTATATAGGCGCTCTTCCCACAACCCTAACCCTGGTGACTTTACTATGAGTCACCTCTTTACGATGACTGCCATGTGAGTCATAGTATCACAAACGTCCTATGACTCACAATCCGAGTCATA
>QFET01004962.1:0-27515 GCA_003316355.1 Tuber calosporum | reverse complement strand
TGCTGTTAAAGAAGATAGTGTGCCTTGTCCGGCAGACTAGGGATAGGTTTGTAACAAATATCATAATATTTACTCTGACAAATGTTACTCCGTGTATATCTATAAGCCTTCCTATAAATTTTCTGTCTATGATAGAGACCTTTAAGCATAGCTTGATTCACTTTACCCTAAAATTAGCTATCTCTACAGTCTCCCAGCTATAGGAAGGTAGGATTTTGTTGACCATATAAATGCTATCCCAGGCAGGTCAAAGAAGCTAGGTATGGTGAAATACAAGTTGGAAAAGAAGAGCAAACTATCAAAGGATAGAAAAGAAGAGTGAATGGACTCAAAGTGGTAGACCCTAAACAACTAGAAAAGGAAAGGTAGAGGTAGACGAGTCCCTACCCCATTGCAGGGGCAGAGGGGATGTAAACCCTCTCAGAGGTATTGGTAATGATTTATTGAAGTATTTGGAATTTCAATTACAAGCTATATAACAGAGACAGGGAATATCCATTAACTAGGGGTGGTTTTGGATTTTGGATTTTAATTATATCATATATTTCTTGGTAAGGTACAAGAACCTTTCTGCACTTGATTACAAATTGTTTCTCCTTGACATCAGTTGGAGCTCTCCACAGTGAAGCGGCACTGGCCCCACTCTTGTCCCTTATCAACCACAAAAGAAAACTTGCTGCCCTTCTCTTAGTATACTCACCTTCTAGAAGCAATTGTGTAGTAGCCAGACTACCTGTCACAATTCCTAAATGGGACCCATTCAGGTCCCATGAGTGATACCGCCACCTCCTTACTGGCATCCAAGGCCACTCACATCCAGTAGATTGAGCTGGAACAGTCAGACCCTGGTCCAAGCTTTTGCCAATTGATGCCCTCTGCAACCTACATTTAGATGAAATCTCCATGCTGGATACACTCCTCTTAGCAACCCCTTGCCTTATCTAGTCTGAGCTCTACCTCGAACCTGAGGTTGCCTATTGTACCCTATAGGCAGCAATCCACTGACAACTTATGATACGTTGCGTCCAAACTATGCCCCCTCTAGCAGGATACCTGTATATACCTACTCTCTCTCTAACCTGCTTCATGGGACAACCTCAATTTGCCTTAGGGAGAATCCACCAGATGCACTCTGTTAAGAGCTACCTCGCAGCCTACTGACCCTGGCACAATACAGACCCTAGCCCACTCTGCCCATACTGCGAGGAGGAAGATGAGACCTTCCTTCACACCATCCTGCAGTGTCTCTCCAGGTACCTGGAAAAGGTCTCCAAATTATTTGGGATATCCGATCTACAGGTTGATGCACCCTACAGGTCATTGGCCACACTCATCCAAGGGCAGGTAAAGTACATTTCATCCTCACTGCTAGGATTCCCTCCAGGTATGCTAAGAAAGTGTATGCGCTCCCCATCACCTAAGAACACATACTACCCAGTTTAGGCCTTACCTACTGGGTATCCAAACTCCCCTGCTGGATAATATACTGGCTAGGTATCTAACCACTCCTAGTAGTTCAGGCTGACAGGGTATGATGCTACGGTACTTTCCTATATATCCCTGTTTAAGGATGGGTGACAAGGGTGATTTCTGCACTTAGTTTTAGTAGTTTGTTTTACTTTACTGATATGCTTTAACGGTTGCTTGAAGTTAAGTATTGAAGGAGCTTTACTTGGTTGTTAGTCACCTGTTGGTGCTGGGAATTTGTTTTCCTGCTTAAGTGGAAAGAATAGCGGTTATGTTTAGATTTTGCTATTTCTTTTGTATTGCTTTTCAGATTAAGGTTTTTGGTATACTATAGCATAAGCAGCACGCACACTTTTATACCTAAACAATAACTACATGATTGAAGAAAAAAAATAAAGGTAAAAGAACCTACATGGAGTACAGGCTATAGCATAAACAAAACTTTAATATCAAGAAATATGTTTCTCAACTCCATGGATCAAAGCCCGTACTGCCAGGACCTATCATATAAGCCAAACTGCATCTCTTGTCTATAAATAAACAAATCTCTAGGTGGTTGAAGGAACAATACGTAGACAGAAGGAAGAAGGAAATCAGGAAAGCAGATGGAATACCCTTGATGAAAATTATGAGAGATACAGAAAATTTGGCCACTTCTTTGGACTAATAAAGGTACTGGCAGGTAAGAGATAGACTTGGGATTCAGAGGCAACCGACAGTATTATTACAAGCCTAAGAGGTAGTGCAATACTACCACAAAAGATAATCAAATGCAGATTGTCTTTGCATAAGAGTCCGAGGTGAGGGAGGTAGTAAGGTACCAGCTGGAGAGAAGAGGAACATTTAGGTACCTGCTTCAAAGACTGACAGCAGGAGGGTGCTAGCTGATCCTCAATGATCAGAGCTGAGATAAGGACACGAGGGGGAGGGGTAGACCCAATTACCAGGGACAGAACAATGCCAATATCCATCGAGGCAGTTTCCAAGGAACTCAGAGTAGGAGAATCTTCTATTGGACCGCAAAGTCTTGGTCAGCCTCTGGGTTGTTTCCTCCTACTGTATGTGTATATCCCAGCTGTATAAAAGTAAGGTGTTGATCACTATGCAAATATTAAGTAAGGCAGAGTAAATAAGATAAGAGAGGCAAAATAAGAGTAAGGAAAGGAGTAAAAACTATCAACAAGGATGGAAAGGATGAGAGTATGAACTCAAGAGGGTAGACCATAATGAGTTGGGTGAAGATGGATTGAGGTAGACAAGTCCTGACCCTATGGCGAGGCCATAGTAGGTGGAAACCTGTCTGGAGGAATAGGTGATCATTTTTCATAGTATTGAGATTTCAATCACTGGGTATATAGCGAAGACGCAGCATGTCCAATAACCAGAGGGGTTTGTCTTTAATGGCTCTTTTTTCTTTTGATTATCTTATTGAATTACAATTTAAGTCATAGAAACTATATGGAGCGTAAGCTATAACAGAAAGAAAACTTCAACTACAGTGTATCCTATCCTCCAATACCCTAAAATTCTCTCTTGCCAAACAAGGTTAGGTACTTGGGTAGCAATAACTGCGAAGAAGAAACAGGCCTGAAATCTCCAAACAATAGTAAACCTTTCACCTTGCAGCCAAGCGACATAGGAAATAAATAAAGTCCAACAGTAAATATGAGCCAATAACCCTTCAGGAAACAAAATACCTAGGTGAGAAACCAACATGAATCATTAATCTGGCCAACGGCACAATATCTCATATCTCAATAATCCAGCAAGGTACGGCAGGGGGCAGGGGCAATTACGACCTCATGTGTGAGGAGTTGAACAGAATCAAGCTCCAAGAGGTATGAAAACTGAGCGAGAAGGAGGAGGTAGTATGTTGTTGAAAATGGAAATCGCTGTATCCTGTGTAATAAGTCGCAGTAAGGGACTAGCTGAAGGGGAGAGCAGCAGTGTACCAGCCGATCAACCATCAGGAGGAGAGTAGAGGTAGTAGTATGTATGGTGGAGTGGTAGACCTAAGGATCAATGCAATTGTGTGTGTGGTTTTCTATACAGTTCTCATCAAAGTGAAAATGGGGGAATAGACCATTGGTTTGCTAAAGCGACTGTAGACCTATAGAAAGTTTCCCCCTACTGCAACTTTGTCTCCCAGCTATATAGAAAGGTCTGATAGAATTCCTCTCTGTATATATATTAAGTGAATCAGAGCAAAATGGTATGCAAGGCAAAACAAATGAGGGGAAAGGGGAGGAACTATCAATATAGATAGCAGAATAGCAGAGAAGGATCTCAACACGGTAGACCCTAGAGAGCACGGAGAGGTGAGAATCATTAAGCCAAGTTCCAACCCCCTGGCATAGTCAATAAGCAAAGTCAAGTCAAAACAAAGGTGGTAATTATTTCTTGTAGTATTGAGATTTCAATCGCCAAGTATGTAGAGGAGACGGAGGATCTCAATTATCTATGGAGCATGGCTAACTGTGAATACACTTTTCTTAATACCTGTATTTTCTATATATTGGAAGTACTTCCATTAACTTCATAAGTTTTGTTCAAATATGCAAGGAAAGTGTAATTCTGAAAATGTCTATACTGCTTAGTCAAATGATTCCACAAATAATCTATTATTCAGAACGGGTCAAGGGCTCCACTAGAGGGTTACCTTCAATTCATTTGCTAAATGAACTAAGTTCCACTTAATGCTATTCATTTGCAAACATCTTAATGAATACCTGTTATCCAGTCTGGATAGCTGTCTTTCTCGCATATATGCACTCAGGTTTATATGGATTTGGATTATCAAGAATCTTAATATTCTTTATTATCCTCATATTTGGAGTTTAGATCTCTCCCTGAGGCTTGGACAGCTCTGCCTTAGATACTACTTCTTACCAGTATAGGTTGTAATCATATAACCTCCCTATTCTCAATATACTATTTGTACCATTTTCTCATATGTATAACAGAATTAGAAGTGTGAACATGTTTGACCCTGGAAACTACCAAGAAAATCCCAATAATATAGGCGTAATTTGAGTTGGTTTATGTGAATAAATCTAGATATAACACATGATATAGAACTGGTAAAAGGTCACTATACATGAATAAAAATACATGAAAAGTTTTGCAAAAATGATCAGAAATATAGATATTAGTTTCTGATTATTATCATATAATATAACTTAAACTACATATTATACTCTAGCTGTGGTATTGTTTGTAGTTTTATAAGGAAACCAGAAATATAATGAAGTAGATATAGAAATAATATTATCAGGGGAAATACACATATGAAATGAATCAGAGAATTTCAATAGTCTGTACTTTCCTTATATTTTCTGAACTGCTATCCTTTGTATATAACAACCCTGTAATCTCCCAAGGATTTATAATCTCTAGCCTCATAGGACTATTATCCTTAATATATCAAGTTAAATAGTAACTCTATTGGTTGTTTACCTTTTACTTTAACTATTGAAGACTAATCTATTGATGCTTCTCCCTATAGCCTAATGGTATCAACAGAACCCCTTGTGGATTCTTGTGATACTACTTGGGAGTATGTTATATATTATTATGTAAAAGGTATTATACTAACACCTCATATAGTAAACTGACTTTGTAATAAACTATATATCTAGATAGAATCAATTTGATCCACCAACTGACCTTTAAGGTATTTACTGTTCGATTAACATTTTATCCAATTTGGCTATTGGGGGTAGTTAATTCTAAGGGCAAGTGAATCTGACTAGGCTTATAATCATAGCTTCGTAAACAGAGATTGTCTAGGAAGGCTTGTAGATAAAGTGATAAAGATTTTTGAGTAAAACTTATGATATTGATAAAATCTCTTGGCTGTTGCTTGGTGATGGCAAAAGCTCAGAAGGAACTTTGATATTTATATCCAATGTCTGAGTGTTCCCAGACTACTTCTCACTTCTATACTTTTTATGTACTTTTCCAACTCTTTTCTTCGTTCAAACCTAAGTGCAAGATTCATTTAACCCTGAAAATATTGTTCCCCCCTGCAGCGTATCGAAATGTCAGTTCTACGTTATTTTCTGATGTTGGGAACCTTTTATCAGCCGGAGATGTTATTCCACAATTTGCCCCTTAAACCTCGGTAGTCCCTCATCCAATTTACCAATGGTTTCTTACAACTTCAAGTTGACAACTTGGCTGGCAACCTATCAGAATACTATCAGCTTTCCCAGTGTCTACTAATGCCTTTCAGAATGACTTAAGACTTATGATCAGTACAATTCCGTATTGTATAGCTATACCTCTCCTTATCAACCTGTTCCAATAAGTCCAGAGCCCCAGAGCCCAAGATAGGCATGTTTTCAGGATCTGAGTAGGCACTCGTATTTTTCCTGCAACACATTCATCATATTCTCCATTTTGCTCAAAGGGTCCTATCACCTTCAGTCCAATCCAGCGAATGCTATACAGAATAGGCTATGACTCTACGGACACTGATCCTACGTACTTGATTCCATGTGCATTGGCTTGTCTAGGTCTCTCTTTTCATATACCTAATGAACGATATCCAGTCGGAGAGATGGTAATGACCTATATTGTATTAAAAGAGGGGTGACACCAATTTCGGCTTTTTGGTGATATGAAACCTTTTATTGTAGGTGCTGCAGATGACGTGTGGGCCCCATAAGGAGCCTGGAGGGGTATGAGGAGTATCTTATCATACTTTTTGTATGAATACAGTACTGGATTTCAGTACATCATACCCATGTGCCTAACATGGGCATATTCCTTACAATTCAGATATTCTGATTTCCAAGTAATTTATGGCTACTCTTTACAATCTTACAACTTCCCTTACTATAGCAATATTCTACAATTATTTCCCTCCCAATTCCATCACTCATACTCCCAGATGAACAATTGCAATATGGAGAACTAGATTTATCATCTAACTTCCCACTGAGGCTGCAGTATTAACTTCCAGGATAGGTAACTGAGTATTACACATATAGGAAATGGTACAAATTATTTGATGTGATAGTATATAGAACTGGGAGGTTACTATATGACTACAACCCATTCTGGCAAGAAGTAGTGTCTATAGCAGAGCTGCTCAGCCTCGGTGAAAGATCTAGACTCTCAAGTACGGAGTATTAAGACTCTTGATAATCTGAATGCATATGCACTTGAGTGCATATATGCATGAAAGACAGCCATCCAGACTAATCAACTAGTATTCCGTGAGATGTTTGCAACTAGGCTACATCAACTTGAACTTAGTTCATTTAGCAAATGAATTGAAGGCAATTTACTGGTTGAGTGCTAGATACCCTCAGAATACTAAACAGGTCAGTGGATCATTTGACCGAGCGGGGCATATATTTTCAGGGTCAAAGGGGGTTTCCACTTTCAATGACCATGGAGATGGTATCTAAGAATAGTTCATATATATGGCTAACATAAGTACTAGGAGAATTGTACAAATAGCTAGCGGTTCCCCATAGTTAAGGGATCATCAAGCAATAGAAAAGAGACTTTAACAATATATTCAGTTATTAGCTTTTGAGATGACCTTTATATTTTATCTCTATTCTTAACGGAGCTTTCCTGACAGTTCTCCTTCCCTCTTAATATAAGCACGGCCTAGGCAATTCAACAGTACCAAATTCACTACCCCGTAACACTCAGAAACAATCTGAGGCCTTAGTTATGGAAAGAGAGAAACTTTATATACTGCTAAAACTGTATGAAATACAAGATAGAAATACTTTCCGTAGAAGGCAGATATAACTATGTCAGGCCATTCATCCTTTTGAAACACTTCAAATAGTGAAAAGACGAAATTGAAATGGTGGAAAGATAGTTACATAATACACAAAATTCAAGAAAAAATTGAATACTGCTATACATAAACCTTTCCTTCACAAGATAGAAGCACAAATAAAAGGTAGGCATACAATATGCATATAAAAAAGAAAATCTATAGACTTATAATAGCTGGAATTAAGAAACAAGCTCCATTGTCAATATTGATATTAATTTGAAATACTTTATTCTCTAACTTAAACTGTAAACATTATACTATTGTAATACAGTTACAAAGTTGCCTTAATTTACAAAGTTCTCTTGTATGATACTACAAAATGATCGCCAGTCACAAACTAACCAAAAAGCCACAAAGCACTCTTTAACTACAAAGGAACATTCAGCTGTCAGGCACTCATTAGAGCGCTCCAGGTTTCAGTTTGCGTGTATCTTGGCATTGTGGCTCGAAGCCACAACCTTGGCACGGGTACTTGTACTGTACCCCGGAAAAAAGTACGCATGTGAACTTTCTGGGGTTGCAGCGCCCTAGCTGCAACCTTGGCACCAGCAGTGGTACAAGTATGATATCAATATCCACAATATCCTCCGGTTATATTTTTATGCATATAATAGCACAGCAAATTGCACTGCACAGTACGATATCCTCTACCATTCTGAGGTACGAGATTTTAAAATCTCCTGTACCACTCATCATAACCCAATCCAGGTACTCCATCGAATGCAGATCCCCCCCTTTCTCTCTCTCCGCAACACCTCCAAGCACCTCCCCGAATTGGCAACCGGTTAAACCTTTGCGAGTTCCCTTTTTCACCCACCATACCATACCATCACCGCAACAGCCATATTATCATTACTATTATTACCCCTTATTCAGCCTTACGGGTTCCTACATTGCTGATCTATCCCGTGAACCATTCGTATTGGGGAAGGAGGAAGAGGAGAGAAATCATTTATTTATTTTCAATATGGACGGGTATGGCGGAGTGCGCGCCATGGTACTTTTATAATACCGGTACTTGAGTGGTTGTGTAAGGCCTTGACCGGTCTTGATAGGATGACATATCTGGAGTGGAACGTTTTTTTTTTTTTCCTGCTATGTGTGATACTCTGGTGATGTGTGGGGTTATGTACTTGTACTAGTACGAGTACTGCATCATGTATTACCGGTATGTGCGATTTGAAAGAGGAATGTGGTAGGAGGCTTTTCTTCTCATTCGTTCCGATCGCTGAAGTATCGAGGATCATGTGGTGTTATCGTTGTTATAAGGCTTCTATGTCCATATACATTTGTATCACACCGCAGATGTATGTATGATTGTGTGAATCATTGAGAGTTTCACTTGTGCCTTGGGTCTCTCTCTCCCTCATGTAGCGCACGTATTTTATATAAGAGGATAATGAAGGAATTTTCTATCATATTATCGTGAGGCGATTATTATGCTTATAAACTTGCTATAAAAAAAAATGGAGAGAAAAAAAATGTTTTTATTGCGTATTGTTCCAGCTTTCACGGTTGGATATGGGAAGGGAAGGGATAGGGACTCGAGATTTTTCTGCGTAATACGGTATGGTATATATTACTGGCGTGATATAGTTGAGTGAAGTGAAGCACTGGTACAGCATGCTTATAAGGATAAATATATTAATGCCTCATTTACATTTTTAATCCCCCACCGCGATAGCATGCTGGGTGGTACAGTGCTCGAGCACGACACAAAATATATAATGAGAAAACCATAACAGTAGATTATATCATCATCATCCACTTCTCACAGTCGAAGAAAACTTTCTCCCTCTTGTGTACCGTACTGTATTATACTGTTCCGGTAGCAGAAGTAGCAGAAGTAGTGGTAGTATTATGCCGTAAGTATTATACTAGTTACGATACCGCACGGTGCTTTGATATACCCTAGCGAGAGCACCTGATAACTTGACAAAATAACTGGCTTTTCTGTTCCTAGATAACTGCACTATACTCGACTATAATATTGGGTGCAAGTCTGCCCAGTTATAAACTCACCTGGGAGAATATATGTCACTATTCAGGTCGAGTGACTGTTATGATGTGTGTGCTTTTTATAATTATATCGTTTTTGATATAAGGAGGGGTAAATGAATAAAAGGGACCCTCAAGGTATTACTTGTTATAGAGCTTTTATTTATTTATTTATTTGCCTTAGAATTTCGCTTTCGGTCCTGTTTTGGGATAATAATTGTTAGTGCGTGTTGGCATGTCGTAAACAATTTGTATACGGTACTGCAACACGGTGAAGGGAGAGAAGAAAAAACCCCCAGATCAAGCCTCCTCTTGGCACTACCTAATACAAGACTGGATTGATACTATGGTTACTTTTTTCAAATCCCCCATCACATAACAATCTCTCCCCCACGTCCTCTATCATGTCGTACGAGTGCATTACAGTACGGTACCCGATCCCCCCCACCCACCAAGATTCCAACCACCAAGGTACTACTACTACAGTAACTGGTATCGTGCCGCTCGTTTCAATCCTCGCTGCTCACCCTCCAATCGGGAATAAACATTCACAACAGGGCATCGCGGGATGGAGGCGAAGTAAGAAAGAAAGAAAGAAAGAAAAAAAGGAAAAGGTGTCCTAGGTTACATTTTGTTTGTTCTCAACCGCGATGCACATGCTGAGCACATGTACAAGGGTGCTGTACTCGTACTGAACTGTACCGCATGTTTATCCATGATTCCTGTCTAGTGCTGTGACAGGTGTGAGATTTCCCGTTTGTGTGTCGATTGAAGTAAGGAAAGAAGCAAGCAAGGAAATGGGGGGGGAGAGAGAGAGGGTCGCCGTATGGACATTGGATTGTAAAGATCGTGAGGATTTGATGATGTTGGAGAACATGTCTCCCATTGGAGCGGGACAGAAAGAAGAAAAAAAATGTTTCAAAACGGGATGAGAGAGGGCGCTTTTCCAGCAAACGGTACAACAAACAGCATGAAGAAGGTGGCGGTTTTGTGTTTCTTTTTTTTTCTCGTTTGCAGGCTCGCGGAATGCCGCGTGCGGTATCATAGGAGTATGATATTGTGATTTGCCAATATGTTACAGTACCGGGTGTTATTAAACCTGGTAGATCCAGCAAGTCGGTCGGTCAGTCGGTTTGAGTCTGACGGAATCTTATTGGCCGTTTGGTATACTATCTATCTATCCATGGATGGATCACTTCCCCAAGGGTGGTATCGGTGCCCTCGAATATACGGGTTGTGGGGGGGCTCGAGCTTTTTGCCGTCGATCGGGATGCACTTTCAAACAGGCGAGAAGCGCACGGGAACAGAGATTGAAGAAATACCGGTATGTGGTATAAAATCTGAGCCTATCTGAGCCCCAATACAAGATATGACCCGCCCTTTTTTTTCGGGTATCATATTGGCACAAGTACTTCTTTCCCGGGACGGGTACAAATTGCCAATTGGTCTGTGAGAGCGTCCAAGGAATCGGTACTCGTACAGTAGAATAGGTCTCAGTTTAAAACTCTGGTAATTTTATTTCCAGTTGAGAAAGGACGCCCTCCCGGGCTCGTTATTTTCTTAGCCGACTCTCTTGGGCGCAGCGCGCCGCCGGCCAGGGGATGCCCTTATAGTAGTTGACTTGTGGTGTTCGGCATCATACTACGGTAATTCAATTATGATAGGCTATGCATTCACAGGGCTGTTCCCATACACCCCATGCCTTTGTGGCGTTGCGAAGAATGGAGGTATTTTTTGCCCTTGCACAAATCTATTGCTATAGTTACTTGTACAAGTATTGCATTTCATAGATGATATATCACCTACAGAACTGAACCCACGGGATGGAAGAGAATCGAGAGTGGTGTATTAATCAATTGGGGTAAATTTGGGCGTGCCGATCTCAATATCAATGTACTTGTATAATTGGTTGCCTTGATCAAGTTCATGGTTTCTTCACGTTTGACCAACCATCAACCGATCGAAAAGGCAGCCCGTGCATTGAGCTATAAGTGCTCGACTATATATTGCATCCTGGGAGTGGTTCCAGGGGATCAATCGCTATTGTATGATAAAACTCGCTTTTCTGAGTCGGGCGTGATATTATATAGTGCCACCGTCCAGTGTCAGACCCTTCAAAGGTATAACTGACAGCGCGTTAATAGCAAACCTATGGTTCGTGTATGCGAATTTTTATTTGCTTGAAGCGCTTGTCTTGCACTTAGTTCCCTTCTGGTCCGGCTGTAGTAGATCCCGCTGATTAGCCAAAACACCCGTTCGTTGGCAATCTTGTCATGCCACCCTCCTCGAGTTCAAAGTCGGAGAATTCTGGGCTTTCTTTGAGAGGGAATTCGGTTGGGGCTTTGGCGAGCGATACTAGTCCCTCTTCCCCCGGGATTAATACACATTTTTTGGGCTCCCATTGCATGGTAGCCCCTGGAGGGGGTTGTGTGATTCTGTATAAACTGTCCGAAGAGGCTTTATAGGGGGATCTAGAGCACTCCCACGCGAGCGGTTTGAGGAGTGCATAGTTTATCTGTGGGTCTTTTGCTAGTGGGGGACAGGGTTTTTGTTTGAAAGAATCAGCCCAACTTTTACCCAGGCGATTCAGTTGAGTGGGGCATGCAAGAGAGAGGGAGAGAGCATGTTTCCATCACCGTTTGATTTCCGACTCCGAATTTTATGGTGGTTTGGTGAACCAACCATGCATGGAGTTCGCATTGCCCAACCGAAGGTTAACTTTGGAAGCTGCTTCTGATGGGGCATGTCGTAGGTTGACACTCGGAGGCTTCTAACTTTGCCTGTTTGTGATATGTTACCAATACGGACCGCTCGACATATACTGGAATCAATAACAAACCTTCTCCCACGACCTCTTCCGATACTTTCCATGACCTATCTCTAGCCTCGGAACTTGCCAATAGCTACTGCGCCTCGATGTCAGCATCTCCATCAATCTTTGACGAGGTATGTGCAATGCCCCCCGCATAAATCAAGAACAGGTCGATATACAGGTCCCGCTCATGAAATATCTGAAAATTTTGAGTCGGAATTTAGTATGGGCGCACGGATGTGTATAGATAAGCTGCTGCACAAATTCTTGACCCCGGTCTTTTCAGGTACTGCTTGCTGGATACTTGTATTTTATATTTTCTAGATCTAGCCGTTTTTTGGTAGGCCGCAACGTATCCTCCGCGGAAGTCGTCGAGCCAGGGGTTTGTAGCGCAGTAGAGGGCGCCCCGGGGTGTTCCCTTATCTTTCACAAATTGCCGTATTGCGGTACCAGACTCGGCTTCGTTCCTGTTGACCTTCCCATATCAGCCTGGCGGTTTCCGGCGTAGAGCCCCTTTTCCCCGCCTCCTTGGAGATCCCTGCTGACCCCTGCTGGCATCTAGTACTCGAGTATATGCCGAAGCCCATCGCTAGGATTTCATCCCATGAGGGGGAGCTATTCTGGGTATCTAGAGGAGTTCGGGTTTTGTTGTGGCTGCGAGAATTTGTGGTGAGGTTTAGCGCACTTGGGGGTAGTGGGGAAAAGTTTGATCGGGATGGACGGGATAACCAAGGCATTTCGGGTTCTAGGTGCGGAGCAACCTGGATAGCTAAGAAGAGTAAGCAGGTGACGCTGACTCTTCTGATTGGCTGGTGCGACCCCTATGGCTTTTTTTTTTTTTTGGCTTCCCTATTGTTGGAGTGAAAGGCGGAGATTCATCATTCACAGATGGCTCCGGCATTTGGGGGGTCAACTTGCCTTGTACTCTGGTGGGGTGCTCGGGCTAAAGTTTTGCTTACTCGGTCCGGGTTGAAGGCAGGGGCCAACATTATGGCAAATATTGGGATACCGCCACTGTAGTTTGTGTTGAAGGTTGGCCTACCTGTACCTGTACGAATGGCATCACAGTAAACGTGGAGGAGATCCTGACTATAAACGGGGTGCAGTGGCCACTCTTGACTGCTCCTCGTATGATAGATATGATGAAACAAAGATCCTCTGGCATATGTTCAAATAATATATGCTCTATTTTAGCTGGAAAGAGTTTTGCTCGTTATGTAGGTCATGCCCCTAATGGGATATCCCGTTGGGAAAGGGATTTTTTATTTATCCTATCCAGAAAATAACTGAGCCTAATATGCTATAAACATATTAAAAGTAATTTGAAAAAAAAAATTTGAAGTAAGCAAACGTTGCGAGAACAGTGGGCAATAAAAACAATTTATATAAGATGTGTACGGGAGGAATGATTTGGTTATAACGGTTTTGCTTCATAATTTATCAATTAATAACTGATTGAAATCTGGAACTATTATCTGCCCTAATAATATGCGAGATAACAAAACTCTCATGCCTTACATTTACTTTAGGATTCATGGAGAAATTCTTATGATATACTAGTACGTATGATATATTAAATATATTTTACTAGTTTCTAGTAATATCTATCAACCAATACCTTCAGTTTGTGAGCCCTGATGTTGATAATTCACCAGAGGGAAAGGAGAGGTGGAAGTAAAAAAGTGAGAGATATCATAATATTTAATAATAATATTTTGAAATAACAGTATAATTGTTAGAATGTAGTTATTGGTAGTTAATGAGATTGTTTGAATTGTGAACATAAGGTTAAATAAGGGAATTAGTTATGTGGAAATTGTTTTCGATTTATTCTATGATATTATCACTTAGTGAGTAGGGTGAGTTGAGCTTAACTTGCTTGGTAGGGTATCCTACTCAGTAAGTGGTCTGCTTGGCTAAGGCGATATCCCATTGATTAATAAAGTGCCTCCTTCACCAAGTACTCGTACAAATCATGTCCACAGGAACAGCACGTATATATTATTCGAAGACGTCCCCCCTCCTTTTTCCCTGAATCGAGGTCCTGGTGTTTCCATAGTTTTGCCTGAAGGCTAACCCTCCTCCGACATGGACCTTAGCCTTTTGTTCCCCGCACGAGCACATATGAGGAGAATATATCCTTAGAGGACCTGGATAACTCTATCATCTCGCTTCATGGGGCTCTAAAAGGTAGCATCTAGGAAGCTCCGTTCGAGATATGGTTAGAATATCAGCCACCAGAATACTTTCCTATCACTCGACTTTTGGGCGTGGCATGCCCGGACTTGGCGTATGGGTACCGTAGAGAGGAGCATATGGATGAGAGACAGGAGTTATAAATAGGGGAAGATTGGTCCGACTCCAAGAGATTCCGTGCAAGTGGTGGTATCTGGACCTTCTGGATGATATAGGAGTGGCTCGCATGAGTTGGGCATCGGGTAATTCTTAGAGCAGAGTGACAAGTCGATGGTGGGATTTAACATGCACTGATTTGGAAAATTGGCCTGGGCTTCTGGGGATCTTACGGTAGGATTGGGGGTCTGTTGAGTAATGTGTAATAAATCGCCTCAGATATGCGATGGCTGTGCCATTGTTTGCTCTTTAGCGGGTTGGTCCTCGGGAGCATATGAGTATCCCGAACCACTGTCAGATCCGTGTGTATGTTTTTTTGGGAGTGGTAGTTCCTGGTCCAGCAGACGATTCCACATCGGCCTCGCTGTTGAGTGACTGATCTAGCGTTTGGTCATCTTTATCCTGCCTATCAAGGTCTCGATACTTTCCCATTGACCCCAGAACCCCCCGGTATCCGTTCCTAAGCTCCTTTAGGACGGGTCTTCTATGATATTTATCTACTTTATCCAGACCGATATCTGTCCGTTCAAATAATAGCTAAACGGCTTCTACATGCCCCTTTCCCAGGCTCCCAGCTGCCTATGAGAGTGGTGTTCAGTCCTGGCTATTTACCTTGTCGGGACCGACACATCTCTGCTCCAGTGGCAATGTCACCCCTTCATGGCGCTCATTCCCGGCAGCAGCAGAGTAGAGCGGAGTCTTGCTACGACCGTCCGTACAATCAGCATCCACAACTTTCTGGTCTAGAAGACAGCTTCACAAACCCCTCATTGCCGTCTCTAGTGATGGAGGTGCTCGCACGATTGTGTAGCTGGACGGAAATGTGTTATGGGAGGAGACTGATATGGTTCTGCTTGTCTATCTATGGAGGTTGCTAGCTACGGTTCACCTTAAGTAGTGAAAACTCTGCTCATACAAGTGATTGCTCCAAGTCTCCGCTTGAGCCCTATATGTCCGTTCACGCCCTAGAATGTTCCCTTGTCCACACTCCAGTGTTCCTCCATACATGTGCGCGTATCGTGTACCTACGCTCTCCTGCTCCCAATACATTATACTACTACTGGGATTATTATACCATCATCTAGCAGCCCACAGGAGTGGCGTGCTACCGCTAAAATCTTGACTGGTCACGTCCTAACTTTTCATCTTCATTAAAGCAATTGAGATTCCTTCGATGCCGGGAAGCGCCACTACATGCAGCCCAGTGAGTCCCACAGGCGGATGATACAATGTACGATGCCATGGCCAGAATTTGTTCCCAAACCAAAAGCAACTTGGCATATATATACTCCTCGTAGTGGTCAAGGGGGTCTGGGCGAGCGACTTTATAACGTCAGTGGTTTCCCTTCTGGCTTGAATTCACTAGTGGCAAGAAGCGTAGTCAACAAAGGGAGTTTCTAGCGGAACATTGGGGGGGTAGGTGATAGGGTCCCGACATTCGGAAAGTTGATATATGTTGGACAGGTCTCGGACATTGTCGAATGGATTCTCGAAAAGGTCTATATTGGTACAGAGATGCTGAGTTGAATGTATGAGATAGACTTTTGACAACGAAACGTCATCGCTGGCAAGCTCCCCGTGGAGTAGCGCCAGAGCGAATAGAAGGAGCGTTTTCAACATCAAGCTTTGTGGTCCCTTTTTCCACCGCAAGAGCGTGAAAAAGTTCGTTAACCCGTAGCGGTTGCGCCGGATGAGCAATCCACATCAAGGCGGCCATCCCGGGTTCTGGTTCGCTCCCATCTGGCATCTTGATTCGCTCTAGCGGCCAGTGTAATACCGTAAGAACTCGAATATAAGAAAAATCTGCTAGGAGCAACCTTATTTTCATTCTATCAAAAAAATCAACCTAACTGCGATACTAATATCTTCTGACAATGTATTATTTATTCTACCCGAGAGCGGGGCGCAATCAGAAATGCTTGTAGGAGCAGGAAGTGTTTGGTAAGATAGTACAGAGTGCCAAATTCAAGAAAGTTTTCAAACATAGAGCGAAAGCACAAAAACTTGTTTCTGGAAATGTCATGGCTTGCCTCACGCACCTCTATCAGGAGGTGTCCAAGCTTCTACATGGAAATAAGAAACCGATTATAGTATTAGCTTCAGAATTTGAAATGAATGAACGCTCTACAGTTATCACCCTCTTCAAGATTCATGATAAATGGCCATCTCCATTGTGTTTGAATGAGGATAGATCAGGTGTTAAGAGTGTGTGGAGGGTAAGGCTGATTCAAGTTATGTTTTCATTATCCGATATATTGTAAAGTGGCTATGCAAAGCCTTGGTGAAGGTCTCAAGCTATTACAGGTATTCAATCACCAAGACTTTTACATAGTCACTTCACTTAGTGTTCTAGATTTCAGATAAGCACATTTCTTTCCAGAAGTATATTTCTCCCACGCCTAGGCCACCAGTCAAGAAGGCAGGGCGGGAAGTCCGACGATTACACTCCTCTGGGACCAGCGAATTTGGGATGCCAGGTCATGGCAAGTCCACCAGTCTGACAAGGTTACACGATTTTGCATAGACAACCCAGCCAAATTCTGTCATGAATCGAGAAGTGTAATTATACTTGGCCCTCTGGTTCCACTAGCACAGTATCTCCCTTCAAGGAAGGCAGAGCACTCACTGTCGTTACTTTAACTTTGCTAGCTATTCTACAGAAGTAAACCCTTCGATTCTTGACCGGAAGCTCAGACCTGCTCCGTCCAATCATTCACCCCCAGCCACAACACCCTACCGTATCGTGGCTTTGTGTGATGGAGTTGGTGAATCGGCGCCCCAACCCAACCCGATCCGATCCGATCCGATCCGATAAGCACAACCCGGTCTCGAACAGCACTCGACCGAATTCATGCAGTTACGATCATTTCAATCCATCCACACTAGTCCCAATCGGAATGTGTCGGGATACTTTGCCGGATTTTGTGAGGCCAAGGTGTCCGAGTACTTTGTCAATTATTTGATCAGCGTTCGTGAGCCTCTTCTTGACGGGGTAGACGTGGCTGTGGGTGTGTTTTTGTGGTGAGCTAAAATATAAGGAGAGATCAGGTATCAGTACAATATGTGACAAAAATTCTCGTGCACTGTTCGCTCGTATGTACAGTACTCGATGTCCTTTGACTCCGGGGGATGAGCCTTGTGTCAGTAGCCCCTCAACTCCACTACCCATGAAGCCATCTTCTGTTGCACGCTAGATCACTTGTTTTGCGAAAACCATCGAGCACACGTGGTTGCGCCGTGATGTGAACCCGTTATGAAAAACGGAGGGAGAGAATACGGAAACTTCACCCCCGGCCCCCCACTCCGGCCGGGTTGGGCTGTGCGTGGTAGTGTCACGTTTGCGTTGGCGCCGAAATGTTGCTACAAGGAAATAATTGCTTTACTCATGAAAGACTTGTTTGATACCGAAGCGGTGAAGCAAAAAGAAAGTCTTATACTCCCCCCCCGTTCACGGTTAAACACCCATGCATCAAAATAACGGCCGAAGGCCTGGGGCCAAATGTAAAACAAAAATTCGTACATCGGAATGGTGAGAAACGTGTCTGAGCTGCTTGAGGTCCGAGTTTGTAGCAGAAAAATTGGAGATATCCCTTCATAAAACAGATGGCTATATAGTGTGGTAATCGTTCAAGCAAAAGGAAACCCGAAGAAGTGTGGGTAACGGAGAGATACAAGAATAGGGCCCTGTCCGGCACGCCATAGGAATGTGCTTTCCTGACCGTTATAGCACTTTCTCCGGCACAAATGAAATATCTTAACATCGCACCTTCCGCCCGGAGCTCAACTTGCACGCCTTCGACTAGACCTTCGCCTTCACCACAATTGCCAGGAAGGTGGCTTCCACGCGGGCACGGCCTTTTGGCCAACGGGATTCAACCCTTAGCAAAAATTGAATCCGCAAGAGAAACGGCGTTCGTATATCGCAGCGCGCCAAACAGGGTCTAATTATAAGTCAAACACACAATTAATGAAAGATATCCTTCAACTCCCAAAACGCCATTAACAGATGGACGAAACTACATACCCAACTACTCAGCATGAAACTCCACCGATCTCCCTCCATTTCCCTAGGAAGAGCGGCTTCCACAAGGCAGTATAGTGTATGGTATCCCAGGATGTGGGTGATACACGATCCCTCTAGTTGATGGCATAAACTTTCGTCTCTATTAAGGCTATGACAAGCTCAACTATTTCGAAGAACACACGGTGTGAGTCCGTGAATAGGGAAAAGGCAGAGCAGTCGGGTGAAAGAAGTTAACTCACCTCAAAAGCAATTTGGAGGATATGTGGCTATCTTACTGCCTAAATAGCTCCTGAGCAAGTGACTTCAAACAATCCAGGGGTTCCGTGAGACTCGTTTGAGCTGCTTGAGCTTCCTTGAAGCCGTTTTTGAGTCTAAATCGGGAGGGCAAGAGGTATCCATTCATAGACAGCCAATTGTGCTGGTCTCTTTCCCACCGGGGGGGGACCCCCTTACGAGTATTCCAATAATATTTGCTCAACGAAAAGAAAACCCGGGAAGAAAAGAAGAGAAAATAAAGCACAAGGAAAAGTAAAGGGGAAAAAAAGAAGAAGAAAAAAGTGTACGTGGGAATAATAAGAAACACGTTTGCGCTTGAGGTTGCCTGAGCTCGAAGTATACGAAAAGGAGTTGTTCTAACAGAAAATCGGCAATACAATGAAGCAGAAAAATATGATCAAAAGAGAATCAGTGAAAGAAAAGAACAAGTTTCCCGGGGGCTCTTCTAAGAGGGGTCGTTTTGTCCGCGCCTTGCTAACGCGCCGGCTGTTCGCCGCCGAGCATAGCGTGGATCAAGATATCTGCATATGCGTATATCGACTGCTCCATTTGGGCCTCGAGCATAGCAAGAATCAAGGTATTTGCTTGATAACGAATCAATTGGTCCGCTTCATGCTCGAGCATTCTGGCCATTTCTCTCGTTCTACGGTGAGACTGGGTAGCAATAGCAAGTGAGGTTGGGCCTTTGTGCGGCGCCTTCTTCACTTTTACCGCTTTCTCACGGGAGGTCTCTTTGGGTGAGCGAGGTTTTTTCGGCGAGGTTTCCTTTTTTGAGCGGCGGCTCGTTTTCTGAGCTGGGCTCAAGGTGGCAGAAGCCGCTGGGCTGGAGAAAGCAGAATCGACCCTCTTAGGAGGAATTTTCTCAGCGGAATTTTTAGAACGAGCTGCCATTTTTGTCTTTTTTATCTTTCTTATCAGCTCTCCACCCTTCGTGGCGCCCATAAATGGGATAAGGCAAATGGGATTGGGAGAGTTGGAGAGGGCGGGATATGATATCATACCTCAGAATAGATTTCACGAGGGCAAATTTTTTGAGATAGAGGACACGTTCTCGACTGAGAAGAAGCTGGGGATGTGGAGGAGGGTGCGTTTTGGTGGAGGGGAAAACCGACGGCGCGGAGGACGAAGGAGGGAGGAGGTATGGGTCATGGGGGACGATGGGAGCAGCAGTCTGCATCAGTAACTAAAATTTGTCTTGGGATCTCTTCCACCCTCTCTAGGTCCACTAGAGAACGCTGAGCAGACCATTGAATGCTCCATAAAACAATTGACCTAGAGCCAAGTGGTAACCATGTATAATTAATGGATATCGTACAAAAGCAGCGAACTAGAAAACATGGATATCACCCTTTTTCAGATCCGAAACGAAAACCTCTAGAAAAGCCACGGCCTTCCGTTTGTCCTCCGCTGTTTTGTTTCCCCCTTCCTTCCGGATGATCACTTCGGCAAATACTTGGAGTGCTCCGTGCCTAACAATCACGTCTCTCGCAACCCCCAATCTGCCAAAGGGTAATACACCCTGGATCGGAGACAGAGGGCTTGAGACACTTTGCGTATCTTTTGGTGGTAACTGAGAGGGTATGGGCGATGATAAGAGGGAGATGATTTCCATTATGAAGCCTGTGAGGTACACAAATACATTTGCATGGACTGGTGAAAGCGATGTAAATAGTTTATCCAGAACCTATAATCGAACACATGCGTAAGTATAAAGTCCATCACATATTCCAGGTGGCTCATTTTTATTCACACCTGTTCCGCCAACTTTTTGTCCGCACCAGCTTTGTATACGTCAAGCCACATTTCCTGGGGAACCACTCCTTCCTTAAGGCTCTGGAGCCACTCAAGCAATACGCCAGCCACAACCTCCACAACCTCCATCGTCTCAAGGCGTCTCTCATCACCTTCATCAAATGAGAAAGTGAGTGTTGCGTCATCGTCAAGTTCCAGGTCCTTATCCACGCATTCCCAAACACCAACCGCGAGGTTTTCCCTCCTTTCTCCGCCAACTGCCCAGGTATTGTCGAGGAAGGGCCAACCAGGCTTGGAGCTCCATATCCCCTCCTCTTTTACAATCTCTCCCAACTGTTTGAGCAGATATTCCGTCATCTTATAGAGCTCCCTTGGTGCCGAATATAAGACTTCTCTCCCACCCCCTTGACACTCTTCCTTCCACCCTCTTATCCCACCAGCACCTTCGGGGATCCTGACAAGCTCCCCCAATCCCCTCCCAAAGCCGCTCTGCAGCCATTCTCCCCCGATAGGTAGAAACACGTCTCTCCCTTCCACCACCCTGAGCACAAGGACATCATTGATCGTTTCTTTTCCCACATTTAACGACCTTACGTGCTCGAGCTTACTGATAGACACAGTGAGGACGACATTGCATACCTCTCCAGGCTGTAGTTCCACACCAGCCTCGCCTTCGATTCCAGTCCCACCTCCGGAAAACTGGACTCTCAGCCACTCTTTCGCAACCACCTCTTTACCCTCTCCTTCGCCGGGGGCCGGTCTTCCTACGAACTTGACCTTCGCCCCTACAGTTCCAGTGTTTGCTACTGTCACACTCCGTCTCTTGATCTGATTGTATCGGACCCGACCGAAGTCGACGACTCCCTCCTCACATCCCCCACCAACTTGGTCAACCACAACAGTCACAACAGGCCTCCTTTCATTTTCCATCTTATCAGCTTCCCTTGCAACCTCCGCGTAAACTTTAGCTTTGATTTCCGGCACTACTGCTGGAAACCACATTTCGAAGATCGAAACGACAGGCTTGTGATCTGATGACGTAACATTTTGACATGAGGTATAGTATAGCTGCCGCAGACCAATTTCTCCAGAAAGGGATCTGAAAATAGAGGTTGGTGTTTTGGGCTGCGGGGCCGCTGAGGAGGCAAA
This sequence comes from Tuber calosporum, assembly GCA_003316355.1. Classification (NCBI taxonomy): domain Eukaryota; kingdom Fungi; phylum Ascomycota; class Pezizomycetes; order Pezizales; family Tuberaceae; genus Tuber; species Tuber calosporum. The sequence continues at coordinate 5,879 of QFET01004962.1, read as the reverse complement.
CGGTATCGCACTATCAGCCCTTGATACCACGATATCTTCCTCGTCCGAATCTTCCGCTTCGAAGAGAACCCCGTCTTTTAATATGCTCATTCCTCTCGATCTAGCTCGCCCTCTCCTAGCCTCCTGAGCTTCCGCACCTTTAACCTTCCAGAGTATTCTGTCGCACCAGCTCGGAGCTCGGGCTTTCGCACTAGAATCCCATATTCCTACTGTACCAATGTCATACTTGTAGCTAGGAAGAAATTTGATCTTCCCCTCGCGGAAACCTACAAAAGCTTTAGCATCCTTCTGCTGTTTGTAGAGCTGATCATGATTCAGCAAACTATCTATTGTCGCTTCCAGGGTAGGCACCGCCTCTGGGTGGATTTCGCTTGGCAGGGGCGGCAGCGATGGCTCCTCAAATTCCTTGGGGACTTGGTCTATAGGGGACGCAGGCGTAGATGGGCCATCTGCATGCGTAGGTGGGAGGTCCCTGGGCATATAGGGGGACAATAGTCTCCTTATATCTTCGTTCGGAAGTTCAACACGATAGTTGAGATCCCCACACCACAGTAGGATATCAGCATCTTCAATGCCTTCAATGGTATCCCCACTGTCGTTGCCCGGATCCCCGTTCTCCCCTTTATCTAGGCCAACAAAGTTCTTCTCAACAGGAACGAAGCTCATCCGTCTCGATATCTCTCCCGCGTCCCAGTTTCTCCGTTCCGTACCGTTTACAAAGGCTGCAAGGTGGCAGTCCACAAGCACTAGTTTTAATGTTTCGCCGATAACCAGCCTAACTCCCACACCTCCCTTGTTGCCCATGAATCCTGTAGCTCGAACGCCCACTCCCGTCCCTACTGCCGCTGTCGAGACTGATGTTACAAGGGGTGACAGGTCCGGTGATACGAAAACCATGAGTAACAAGCCAACGAGCTGTTTCGAAGCTCTGCAAATGTAGCCAGCCGGCACCGCCGCCTAAATAAAGAAAACACCGTTACCTCCCCGCAAATCCTCAGACCACACAATGGGAAAGATATACCTGAGCATGGGCTTCCCATTTCAGAGAAATCCCGGGGTCCATTTGCTTTATAAAGTTCTCTGCAATTGTGACATCGACAACTTCCTGCAACGCCAAGACATAGATTCCGACCTCTGTGGCATCATCCTCCCCTTCAGATTTGAAATCCTTCTGATGACCAAGCAACCACTCTTCCAGATCTCTTTCGGTACCATCACATGCGGCAACATTCCAACTCGCGACCTTTATCCGTATCTTCTTTTGCTGAAGGTATTCGTTGCGTCGAGAGAGAACCTGTGTGCTAAGGTAGGCGTGAATGTCCTGTTGATGGGGATACGCGGCTGGAGTTGGTGGATTGAAACCAGCAGCACCCGACGGCACGACAACAACCACCATCTTCCCCTTCTTCCCCTACTCCCCCTTGCCCCAAGATCTGTAGGACTAGCGGGTATCTTCGCTTGACTAGATGACGTCCAAAACCCCGTCCGTGTTATCTTTGGCAGTCGAAGTAAACTTCCGAGGGCGAATCACTAGTACGGTATTTTTCCCTGGTTGTCGCAATTTACTCGGCTGAAAGAGAAAAGAAAAAATAGATCAACACCGCAAGCTTAAATTAGCCTTTGTTTTTTTTTTTTTGTTTTTTTTTTCCTATCCTCTCCTCCGCTCTTTTCTCCCGTGTAATTCCCCCCCCTCCCGTCCGAGTGATCGACTGTAGTCGGCTGTAGGGTAGTTGGATAGGTGTAGGTTAGGGAAATAATTATCAAAAGAAGATCAAACAAGCGGTTTTCTAACTGGTGAGCCGTTGTGAGTTTCGACCGCGCGCCCCGGTGGTCATTTCCCTTGGTCGACAGGTGGTCGGAGGGGTGTCGGAATGGACATGCTCTGAAAGAGCTCAGCTGAGTCGTGTGTTCGCCTCATGCCCTGACTCTCCGGCCCTAAGGAGTCGGATAGGGTTTCTTTCGAGGCCAAGGGACAACAGGGGGGTGATACGGCAGTTGCACGCATCACACAGAGCTCTACGAGTAATCATGCCGGGTGACCGAAAGCTCGTATCGACGTGTCTTGGAAATCCCGTTCATAACCAGTCACTCGGATATCCAGAGAATCACATTAGTTGGGAAAAGAAAATCTGGGTAGGAAACGGATTCCCGATGGCGAAAATGTGAGGATGTGCACCTCGAAAGGTCCAACGAGAGGAGAAATGGGTGGAAGGGATCGTATCGATTTTTACGGCTAAGACTCGGTTCGGCATGCCACTTTTATAGCATAAATTTTAGCATGTTGAAAAGTTTTCATATAGAGGTGTGTTCGGTAGCCATTAGGGAACTATAATGTTTTTTTCTATTATGCATAATATTGTATATTTTCATTTTCTATATCAGATTCTGTAGTCTGGCTGGATTCAAAAATTCCACATGAAACTTTTAAAAATGCATAGTAATTCAATATCTTGGGCATGATACCTCCCCTAGAGAAAACGCAGTTGGTGTTTTTAGTTTATTTTATTTTTTCCTACATTTGACACGTTTACCGAACATATATTATGTATATATATTCGATTCCTCTTATCAGTATATCTGTCATTCTCAAATTTTATATAGCAATATATTTATATTGGTATGATACATACCCAACGGAGCCTAAAGCTTAAATTTATTCGAGAACAGGAACAGCACCTACCGGCCACCGAATTCACGCTCCTCGATCGAGTGCGAGGCGACCACCGGTACGCGGTATGATGATGAACGGATCATCATTCAAACCCCCAGGCCCCTTTCAAAACAGCGAATACCCCAGAGCACGCTTGCTGAGCTGAGCTTGCGGGATTTGGAATCGCGTTTTGTTTGTTCCAAACTGGCACTAAAGGGAAGGAAGAAGAAGATGATGAAAAACACACAAGTTCTATTCGAATTGGAATGGGAATTTAAACCAATCTGCGCCCTAGCGGGTAAACATCAAAAGCCCCCCCACCTCAAAAAGAGCTATTATTCTTCTTCTCCACCCTTGTAACGACTATGAATCTAGCTATTCCTATACACTGCTAGAGCGATCCGAGAGTAGGGGTATGATATGGTAGTTCGGGTGTGGCGATTGCGCATGATACTGTGGGACGCCCCCCCCCCCGACCATAGACTAACACTTTTAGTGGGAGATGACAGGTTGACTTTAGGCCACGGACGGGTCTAAAAGCTACGGAATGGACTCACTACAGATTTGAAGGATAGCGTGTGGAGGGAGGTGAGGGGTTGGCGCTCGTGGGCTGTCAGTGCAAAAGTCTCCTGGCATACTGCACTTAGCGGCCGCCATCCTTCGGCTCGTGGGTATGGAGGAGGCGTCTTTGAGGGTTAAACGGTCGGGTAGGGAAATAATATACGGTACCGTAGTCTAAGACTTGCTTTTGTCAGTGCGCAAAAGCATTGCATCATACGGTGGGTCAGGGCACTAAATTGGAATAAGCGGTCATGATATCATAATATCATACTTTAGCATTCCCACTAGGCAAACCACATGCTCTGAGGAAAACTGCTAGCATAGGGATAAGCGAGAATGTGGTCTGCTCTCATTTCCATCCGCCCCTCGCTTCCTCCTTTCTTGGTCCGGGAGCCTTATACTCGTACTTTCGTTTCCCCACGTAGGGCTTCAGACTGAGTTAGTCAAATCGTCTGGAGACTCCACGTCATAGTGGCCGAGTGAGTGAAATTCCAAGACGGTTCCAAGGGGGTAAATTAGGTAGGTTCTAGAAGATAGCGGATCTTCAAGTGCGACACCTAGAGAACCAGGAAGGCGGACGAGCCGGTTATGCTGAGAGTGAAGAAAAAAAAAAAAAAAAGCCAACTGTACTAGTTAGTGTAAACTATGTGTGAAGACGCTTTCTGCCTTTCTTTCTTTCTTTCTTTCTTTCAGGCTTGTTGTAGTTGTGAAATGCGAGTATGTACAGTACTAGTTTTGAAAAAACGCTAACAAGTATAGTATTGATGACGGTACCAAGCACTGAACTCTTCCACTTTTTCTCCAGAACGTCCTGTCACGCCACCCATGGAGGCAGCGCAGGACTCAAGCGGTGCGGTACGAATGCCGGAATAGGTTACAGAAAATTATCTATGTATGATGCACACCACATACAACGCGTCCTACTGGCGTTGCAAAATGTAATGCCTTATGTAATCAAGTTTTCATATTTAGCCCTAAAATTGTCCATCTTTTGACCAATAGTTCAACATGATCATTTCCTGGATGATATCATAATTGTGATACAAATTTCAAAACTTATATCACATTCTGTATAAATAATTTAGCCAGGACAGCCAATGTGAAAATTTTCCCAACTTTTAATAATCACAGCCTCTACTTCTTTCTTATATAAATATGGTTTTACCTTTCCCTATTTCTATAATTCTACTTATGATATATCAATATAGAACTTTATAAGGGACATTATGTCACCTACCGCAATACAGAGTTGCCAGAGTCTTTTCCTACTTCCTCAGGATCTTTGTGTAATAGGATTAACAGCATCCTGGGGCACCAAAGTACCAGGCTCATGGACGGGGTATTCTGGACCATTTTGAATGTACATCCTATGAGTAGAATTATAGAAATAGGGAAAGGTATAAACAAATTTAGATAAGGAAGAAGTAGAGGGGGCAATTCTAAAAGGTGGGAAATATTTCATATTGGCTGTCCTGGCTGAATTCTTTATACAGAATATAATATAATTTTTGTTTAATTTGGATCACAATTATGATATCATACAGGAAATGATCATGTTGAACTATTGGTCAAAAAAAACAGATAATTTTAGGGCTAAATACGAAAACTTGATTACATAAGGCATTACATTTTGCAACGCAAGTAGGACGCGTTGTATGTGGTGTGCATCATAAATCGAAGTGCGAGCAGGGTACGGGTACAAGTCCCCGGCATGTGGAAGTCGAACACTGGGGGGGTCCTTGTAGCTGAGAGGACAATGCGTTGAATATCAAGTTATCCCTGTAAATAACCAAAGTAGTTAGCATAAAATCAATAAAAAGGGGGGGATGTTTAAATAAAAAATAACGATTCTTGCTGCATAACATCTCAAAATATTGACTTTATTGAATACTGTAAGAGTGGGAGTGTGAAGAAGTCCTACAGGTAAGTAAAATACCCCCGAAAATATGAGATGATGGTTAGTGACTCACACAATTATAGATACAATGTCAGCTACGGAATATGAACATACCTCATATAAAAAGAGATGTGCTGTCCAGACCCTTCGCTCTTCTGCTGGGTGGACATATCGACGAATTGCGGAAGACCAGCAACTTGCTGTCTCCACCGTATACAAGATATGCCACGAGCCAACAACTCCAAAAAAGCCCAAAGGCCGTTCTTTCTCCCTCAACACACCCACCCGACTCCGATTAGTTGCGGCCGCAACTATGAGCGCTGCCTCTAGGAGAATGCCTCTCCTGGAGGTTGCTGCTGCTTGTGGGATAACTGCCTGCGAGAGAACCATCCGAAAAGCTTTTCAAATGGTGGGTTACTCTCGCAGAGTTGCCCGCAAGAAACCATTTCTCGATGAGAGAAAAAGGGAGCTCCGGCTTGCCTTTGCAATAGCCCACCGAGGTTGGACTATTGCAGATTGGCGCCGGGTCATCTGGACAGACGAATGTTATGTCTGGTTATCCGGCTTATCAAGCTGGATATGGGTGACCCGGCGCCCAGGGGAGCAGTATCAAGACGATTGTCTTGTTCCCAAGTTCCCCAAAAAGAACTCAATAATCGTGTGGGGAGGGATCTTGGGAGGAAAAAAAGCACCACTTGTTCTTTGGGATAAGAACAATTGGGGGACGATAACTGCAAACAGTTATGTCCACCATGTTCTTATCCCAGTTCT
>QFET01004961.1:0-17006 GCA_003316355.1 Tuber calosporum | reverse complement strand
CTTTCGAGATCCATTTCGCGGATTGCTGTTCTTTGTTTCCATCGTGGGTTTTGAACCCCACTGACTGTTTTCGCCGGGTATTCTTTCTCATCTCTTGGGTTGGTGCAGTTACTCATCATGTGTCCTGGTTTCGCACATGCCATACACAGATTGTTGTTTCTTCAACTCCAATATTCTGTCAATGATATGTTAAGAGCTTGTCTTCGCCTAGTCGCGTCTAGGTCCATTGGATCTCCTCGAGACTCCTGTAGCCGTTGGGTCTTGAAGGTGCCGTCGTAGTTTCTGACGTTGTCGTATGTTTTGGTCTTAGACCTTCCTTGCAGGTGTTTGATAACGTACAAGCGGTTTTCCTGATTAATGGCCCATACCGCCATTTCCTCAGTCGTCGTGAAGTCTTGAGCCCTCATGGCCTATGCGTTCTGAATTTCTTCGTGTAAGCCCCTTAGGAAGGCTCTTCCCAAGGTTGCTTCGTCGTATTCTACCTCCGTTGCCAATAGTCGTAATTCATTCCAGAAATCAGTCACGTTCCGGCTCCCTTGCTTGATATTCTCGATTTTATTTCTTGCTGTTTCCCTAGCATCCACGTCGCCGAATTGAATGCGTAGAGTGGCTTGAAATTCTGCCCAGTTATTCCATGTAGCTGGGGTTTTTCCTTCCACATATGGAGTAATCCATTTGCCTGCAGATTCTCTCAGTAGGGATTTGGCGAAATCCACTTTTAATCCGTCTTCGTTTTCCCCCCATCCTAGTGCTGTGTAGTACATTGCAGTTTGGACTAGCCATGCTCGCAGTTTGGTACGGTCACCTGTAAACGAATCCGGGGTTTTGATTTTTGGCCTCCGCACAGTCTGTTCCAGTCGATTATCCTGAACCGTTCAGATCAACTCCTGTAGTTGTTCTCTCGTGAGAGTTATCGTGTCCGCTGGTCCTGCTACCCCCGACATTCTGTATATTGGGGATGCTCCAGAGCTGACAGGCCGTGATCTTGATCTTGCTTCCGGGGTGACCGGGCTTGGTGGTCTTGGGGATCCTTCTCGCGATATCTCGCTTAAGGCTTGTCCAAGTTCCATTTGTAGTCCTAGGAAAGTCTGAGGGTGGTTGAAGTCTGGTACTTCGGTATCTGTAGGTGAATCCATTTTATATTCGTTAAGTGTCGCAAAAGACGTAACCAAATGTTACAAACCTATCCTTAGTCTGCCGGACAAGGCACACTATCTCCTTTAACTGCAACAGGTAACGATATGTACCGCTCGTCTTACCTCTCTTCAGGTCTCGTAGCCTTCTGTCGCCTAGGGAACGCTGAGTCCTTTCACTCCTAGCCCGTGCGACAGCTCCTTAGCGATATGTTCCTCGAATCACCTTTCAGTCGGTGATATAAACTGATGGTCGTAATAAGAATAAAGTATAGATTGAGCTAATAGTAAAAGTATAATATAGGAAGTGACTTAGGTGGTTGCGTGAAGAGCTAGCTATCTGTGTCCGTGACCCTCCTTATATCGGCGCTCTTCCCACAACCCTAACCCTGCTGACTTTACCATGAGTCACCTCTTTACTATGACTGCCGTGTGAGTCATAGTATAACAAACATCCTATGACTCACAACTTGAGTCATAGTATACAATCCCCATAGTATCCAATTTCCGTAAAAGGTCATGTGCGCTAATTGCGTCACATGCGTGAAACCCCTGACTCATACTTGTAGTCAGGTGCGAAAGTCATAACATCATATGACCTCACAATCGTGAGTCATGAAATCATAAACATAAATCAAATCAAACATTCATAATCATAAATGATCTCGCGAATCGTGAGTCATGTGAAACGTTCCATATTGCTAAGTCACGATTTGTGACAAGATCGATAATGGTTCATTCACACTCCTGAAGGTTGCGTCATCAGAAAATCTTGCCGATATTTGTACCAAGGTACTTGCAAAACCGGCACATGAACGGATGATAAGATTGTTGGGCTGTAGATAATGAGGGGAAGTGTTGAAATTCTTCAATTCGTTTCATATGTATATTTCCTACCGTAATATTGTTTTATGTCTCTGCTTGGTTATTTCTAGTTTACTCAGGAAAACTACGGACATTACTACAGCTAGAGTATATTATATTTTCGGTTATATTGCATGATAATGATTGAGAATTATTGTGTATATTTCTTATTTTATGTGCGGGATTTTTCTGTTAACTTTCCATGTATAGTGACCTTTTACCAGTCATATATCACGTGTTATCTTTTAGTTTATTTCCCGTACACCACTTCAGATTACGCATATTTTATTGGGATTTTCTTGGTAGTTTTTCAGGGTCAAACATGTTCGCACTTATGTTTCTTACAATGTTTTCCCTATTTTGTTACTGAGTACATGGAGGATACGCACCTGTATAAATAGCTGGTTGCCGCCTACTTTGTTTAGTTAATTAAGGAAAAGAACTACTACCAATCTACCTTCATACTACAATACTCCTCACACTAGCGTGCACATAGTATACTCCTAATACTGAGTTGTATTTTCGTACTCATGCTATAAGATTGTGCCAATACATAATTCAAACAATGGATACTACCAGTTTTCATACAACAGTACACATCTGTGACTATGACCACCATGTAGGTTCCCCCCCACTGTACCTTTGAGATTTCCTGCAATAGCTCCCATACAGATCCCCTGCCATAGATGCCATATGGGCCCCCTCCACTGTATTCCACTATGCGATTCTCTGTGATATTTCCCCTTTGGATCCCCTACCAATGTAGCCCCCCCACGGACCCACACCACCATAGCTTCCATACAGACACATTCCCCATGGGCCCCTTCACGCAGTTCCCCTACGTATCCCTCCAGCTATTGCTTTCGTACGGGTTCCCTCTACCGTAGTCCACTACTGCATCGCTTGTAATAGCTAATAAAAATAATAACTTTACCGGAGCAGTAAATTAACGATCACAGACCATCACCCGATCGAGGTGAAATGCCAAGGCTTTCGTGCCTGAGTCAAAAGAGGGGTAGTAAATCCAATAAATTCTGTACCAAAATACAAGGAAGCATACCTATCCAGGCACTCTATCCTACAGCTTTGCGTAGGAAAAGCTTTGTCATCGATTCTTTCTCTCTTTCTAACAACTACTCGCTCACCAACTCGCTTGCTCAATAACACTCACTAACAAAACTAACCGGAAAAGACAGGAGTATAAATAAATGACAATCCTCACATATCCTATCCTTCCTGCTATCTCGTACCCCCACCTCCCCGTTCTTTGTCTCCCTTGCGCACTCCTAATACCAACAAAAGAAAAACAAACAATAGGCTCCCAAAAGACCCTCCAAGATCCATCTGCGCTCCCACTGCTTTCCGCGCTGTCACTTCTTTCCGCGCTCTCAAAAGTCTTCCGAGTTCTCAGCCCTCCCGCACCCTTGCTGTCTCCTTTGCTAACAAAGGAAATACAAAAACAAACACTCTCAACGAACGATAACCCTTCCCCCCCCCCACGACATTCATATCCTTCCCCATCGAATGCGCTTCTCCAAAGCGCACAACAGGAACGTTCGCCACAACAAGGCAAGTGGCAGAAGGGGAATAGGTGGGTGGTAGCGGACAAACGGCCGGATGGAAAACGAACGGACGGACGGCAAATCAACGAACAGATAAACGGGTGAAAGAATGGTGGTGTGAACGACATGCCAAGCATGCTCGAAACATGTCAGACAGGTTCTGAGCATGTTGGGTGATAGTCGGTGGTAATAGGTGGTGATCGGTGGTGGTTGGTTGATAGTTGGTGGTGGTCGATGGTTAGTAGTAGTCGATGGCTGGGAGCACGGCGAGCAGATATTTTCAACAACAGCTCCCCTACGGATACCCCCAATGTAATCCCTCGTGGGCCCTTTCCTACTATGCCTTCCATATGGATCCCTCCCACCATAGCCTCCATAGGAATTCCCTCCACCCTAGGTCCCCACGCACCCCTATACGCAGTTCCCCTACTGACCTCTCCCACTATAGCTGCCATATGGATTCCTCCCACTATTGTTTCCATTGTGTTCCACTAAGGGACCTCCTGAGATAGATCCCCTGCGGACTCTGGCCCCTTTCTGCCATCGTCTCCCTAATAGAAATGAGAGCTCTCTGGAGCAGTAAATCAACGATAACCGCTACTGGGGGGTACGCAAACGCGATCACAGACCATCACCCGACCGAAACAAAGCGCCAAGGCTTATGGGTAGCTGCCAAAAGAGGGGTAGTACATCCAATAGGCTCTGCACTAAATACAAGGAAGCAGGGGTAGGAAAGATTTACTCTCTCTGTCTCTCTCTATACACAGTCCTAATTATCGATACTTAGTGCATATTCAGGCCCGACCGCCATCGCTAAGATTAGTGCTTATCCGATGATGATAAGATCGGAAGGATCTGTCAATGGGTTAAGCATGGGTGTAAGATAGGATCGCTACGCCTGTAGGCACCAGCCCTGGCTGTCTTGGGACAGCCTCCGGGGTTTTGCAATGTTCACTGCCCCCAATTGCTCGTAAGGGACCCACTGAGCATACAAGCTCAGGGTGGGTAGAGGGTATCCTCAGGTGAAACCGACATACTCGGGCTAGGGGTAACGTGTTGGGACAGGCGGGGGAGCTGTATATCCGTGCGAACCGTTTGCCTTGAGCTATACTGTACTTGTACCTGTTCCTAGTTAACACTATTCCCTTTTGCAGTGTTTTGTCTAGGTCTATTACAGCCTTCTAGTAGTATGTCAACTTCACCTGGGCATACACTCGACAAGCCATTAAACGAGTCTTACGGCATTCATCTAAGGGACCTTCATCGCCCAACACACGAGCTTGCCGACCTCACGGAGATTGCGAAGCCGATGGTGAAATAGACTAGATCCCCTAAGGATCGAATACGGTACCTACACGAGAACCTTACCTATATGGCGCCTTCCATATTCCTTTACTTGACTTGTCTGACTCTGATATCATCCTAGTACATCTCTCCATGGATATACTACAACACAGTCGTTCTCCTTATTGTTCCGTAGGGCATTCTACATTCCACTCTGGCCCAATGGGTACCATGACTATCACAGCACTCAAAGCCCTTCTTCCACCTCCACCACCAACGGCCAGCATTTCATGTTATCAAGTATGGTTAGCCTGGTTACGCACAACATTAGTTTTAAGCGCACACAATTACCGCCAGTAACTCGCACGAAATGAAATGCCAAAGTATGCACAAAAGAGGGGTAAGTGAAAGATTTTCTCAGCTCGCTCTCTCTCTCCTCTTCTCTCCACTCCTTAACTAACTAGGGAAAACACAATCATGATATATCCATCCACCTCAGCGATTGGGACACTAATCTTTTCTCATCAAAGCACGTCCCCCAGTTTTCTTCCGTACTCTCTTACTAAAAGGAAAAACAACAAACACCGAAATAACACTGGGCGGCCTATGGCCGCATCCCCACATCCCCGCATCACAGCTTCCTTCCCTTCGTTCCGTTAACAAAGGAAACAACAATGACAAAAGAACATCCACTCACATATCTGCTCCTTCCTTCAGTATCCGCATGCTAACAAAGAATAGAAAAACAAACATCGTCTTATGGCCACTATCCGTATGACTCCCGCTACCTGTTCAAAGAATGTCGCCGCTCTCCGCACCTCCATCCCATACCTCTTTCCCGCACCTTTGCATACAAACAGACAAAAGACAAAAGAACTCTCTGGCAAGTCACCCTCTCCTTTCTGACTCGTTACCACTAACAAAGAAAAGACAAAAGAACCAGCAACACCTTCCATCGACCTGGACCCCAGTTCCCCTCTCAATATCCCATATTTCGCGCTTCCGTTCTCCACCTCTCTTATTACCAACAAAGAAAGGAATAGAAAGACAAACCACAGCCTATGGCCTTTCTTCCAATTTGCGCAAATACGTTTCCCACTCTAGAATGCTTCTTTGGATCAGCTGCAGCAGTGGAAGAACTGTCCACAGCGAATGGCGAATAAACAATGTGCGGCAGACAAAAGTTGGTCGGATGATAATTAACGGCTTCTTTCATGCAATGGTGTAACCTACTCCCAGGTATCGCGAGAATCCCAAAGGGACTCTGAAGATACTGTTAGGATAGGGGGAGAAGCGTCGATGGATAGGTCTTCAATAGACAAGGTAAAAGGTATGGAACTAATAGAGTGATCGTTCAACTTGTAGTATTAAAGATGATAGTCCTGTGAGGCTTGAGAGTCCGAATCCTTAATGGATTGCAGGCTCTTTAAATACCAAAGATTGTAGCTAGGAAAACTAAACAAATGCGCAAACATCCTGTCCTACAATATTCTAACAGAGGCAGCATAACAAGATAACTATATTCCTAAAACAGGGGTTAAAAGCGACAGGATGGAGCTGACAAAACAAGTAATGGAATCCTAACAGGAAGGAACAAGAGATCACTACTACTATACAAATCCAGTAGGTATAGCAGGAGGATAGCGATACTCAAATGGGTAGAAACAAGAAGGGGTAGTGATAAGGGAAATAAGGAAAGAATAACCAGTTAGGAAGTCATAACCAAGTAGGAAGGGACAACCAAATAGTAGTGCTTATCAGGTAATATCCCAAATAAGTAATAACCAACATCAAGTCAGTAGCAATAGTAGAAACATAGTAGGATTCCGTTACATTCCCCTTAAAAGAAATTAAACAAACAAAACAATAAGGAATATCCTAAAGGGCCTAATGACCAACCTGCGTTTGGAGCATTCCAGTCAATTTCAAAACATATAACTTAATCAGTAAACATATATCCATCACTGGTGTCAGGACCATACACCTTTATTAGCCCCATAGTAGCGAAGACAATACCATGAAGCAGTTAGCTTTGCATCTCAGATTCGTCCAAGGTGGAGAGTGTTGTGCAGGTATCGGATTCTGAGTAGTCCGAGTCCTGGGAAGGTTTCCAAAATCCGTCAGGATCACGCTCAGGTGAGAGGGTTGCATAGTCTGGTTTCTAGAGTGTCCCGGCAGAGAAAGTCTCGCCATGGGACCAAGGGAGTCTGAAAGGTATAGATTCATTGTAGGTATCGAACTAGTAGGATCTGATGAGGGTGCAGGCGCCTTCTAGGTTGTAGAGGGGTTCCCATGTTGCTTCGATTTCGTGATAGCCTTTCCAATAGATCAAGAACTGTCTCTTACTGCGATATATTCGATCTTTGAGTATCTTTTCGATTTCCCATTGCTCTTGTCCACTGGCATTGATGGTGATAGGTTCTTTGGATATGGGTTCAGGTGTTCCAGGGAAGGCGAAGGAGTTTGGTTTTAGGTAAATGCGAAGATGGCTGTAATGGATCCATGGGTGGATTCCTGCCATCACTGGAGGGAGTATGAGTTTATAGTTGTTATGTCTGTCAGGTCCTTCGCTCACTGAGAAAGGTCCTAACCATGGTCTAACTTGTTTGTGATTTCGTCCAACCTTAAGGACATATGGTGCTGACTTGAGGATAACTTCAGTTTTGTTAGGGATGATTGGGGGTCCATCCTTTTTTCTATTTTCGCTGGAGGTGGTTTGGTATGCTTTGGCCTTCTTGAGTGCATCTCTGGCAAGTTGTTGATTCTTCATGATCAGTGAAGCAATCTCGTCTGCTGCTAGTACTGAAGTGGGGAGAACTCTGAAGCTAGGGAGGAGGTTTGGTAGTCTGTCAAAGGTGATTTCAAAGGGCGAGACTTCTGTGCTATCGCTGGAGGCTGCATTGATTGCAGTCTGGACATGGGGTAGGTGGCAAACCCATTTGGTTCCTTTAGGGTTGACATAGTTCCTTAGGCATTGGCGAACAGGTCTGATTCTGCACTCAGATCGTCCATTGGTCTGGTGATGATATGCTGTAGCCATGTTGAGATCAACCTTAAGATTCGCCATAAGCTGTGTCCAAAATCGTGAGGTAAACTTGGGCTCTATGTCAGAGAATAGGGAGGTAGGGAAACAATGAATGGAGAATACTCGCTCAATCAGTGTATGTGCTATTTCAATAGCTGTGATATTCTGGGAGACTGGAATGAGTTAGGTAAAGCAAATCGATCCAAGGCAACCATGATGAGTTCAATCTTGGAATCGTTAGGGAAGGGTCCTGCAAAGTGAATTGCAAGGGACGAGAATGGCTGCCTGGGGACAGGAAGGGGGGTGACTGATACTTTAGGGACAGTGGTAGGTTGCGTGTTAAGCTGACATAGGTGGCATCTGCGGACATAGTCTTTGAAATCGATCCTCATGGAGAGCCAGTAGAAGTGTCTTGAAGCATATTCTAAACATTTCTGCCAACCCATATGTAACATTTGTTCATGGGTAATGCATACAATTTCGGCTCGGATGTTAGCACCATGATAGCTTGCTTCATAGTAGATATCTATACAGTCTCTGCTATCATCCTTCCCCTTTCTGACGTGAACTCCATCAGATAAGAGCCAGTCAGGGTGGTTGATAGCCTTGGTAACTACCTCCAGGAGAGGGTCATTCCGGGTAGCATTTGGAATGCTGGAGTACCACTTTCCTTTCATGTAGTTGGTAAGCTGAAAGGCACTAAGGTCAAGCTGTGAGTAGGGCTGATCAAAGACGCAGTCCTCATAAGCGACAGGTGCTTTTGGGGTTGGTAGGTCCCATCCTCGGTCGATATCCGGTATTTCTCTTTCTTCTTCCTTATCAATTACTGTATTAAAGACTGGGTGACAATTATCATCGTGGCGGGGAGGAGGTACAGCCCATCTGTGTTCTGCTCTGTGCTTGGGATAATGAGGGGAGACAAAGTTGGAGGAATAGTAGAGAGGCAAGGGTCCTGGAATATCGCGAGATCCTGAGGGGAAGTATCCTGTATTCTCTCTATTCATGTGGGTTTGACATTCGTCCCAGACACAGGCAGTCCAGTGCATGGCTCTGTGTCTATTAGATTCAAGAAATGGGTCTAGTTCATTCACTGGGTGTCAAGGAGGGACTGGTGTGGATTAAGGGTCGGGTTCAGTAGGTATGCTACTGGGGGAGATATTTCCGGAGTTGGTGACTGCAAGGGATTCCAATTGGGTGATAGAATCATAGATTCGTTTAAAGCAGTTGGTGATAGCATCTGGATGCAGTGGTTGGTCCATATCTCCTGGAGTATTATTAATTCTTGCCGCAAGGCAAGACAGTTGAGCTTTAGCTCGCTCAATAAGTACTGTGGCATGGGATGACTCTTGAGGGTTGCTGAGATGGGAGGAGTTCTCGACGATTTCAAAACCTTGAATAGCATTCGTTGCAAGCGCGAGGGTATCTGCTGCTTTGTCCTTGGCTTGTTCAACAGAATCTGAATAGTGACTCGCTTCTTGAGAGCTGGAGGGGTTTGAGCTGGTGCCATAGTGTATGTTCCACATGGAGTGGTGTTCAGGAGTAAGAATGCCAGAGGGTACTTGAAGAGTGAGGGCAGAAGAAGGGTCTAGTGCATCGGTGATGTTGAGGTAGTGTCTTGATACACTGTTCATGGTGGAGGAGGGGGCTTTTATAGGTTTCTTCTCTGTAGGTTCTTCGAGCATTTGGTTTTCTTCAGCTGGGGTCTCTTCATAGATCCTTGATAGTGCATCTGCAAGGACATTGTCTTTGCCAGGTCTGTGTATGATATTGATATCATAAGATTGCTGGAACATGCGCAATCTAGTTTGGCGGTAAGGTAGGTCAGTCTGCTTCAGGAAAACGGATAGTGCCTTGTTGTCAGACACAACCTTGAACTTGGTGCCATATAGAATGGGATGCAATGCCTCAATGGCATCCACAATCGCCAAAAGTTCCAATTCATGGACAGGGTAGTGCAGATGACTTGTTGCAAACTTTCTGCTGTGGAATGCGGCAGGTTATGCTTTCTCAGGGGAGGATCCTTGGCCAACCCATGCTCCTGATGCAACCTTAGAGGCGTCAGTAATGAGGTATATCGGATCTGCTGATATCTCCTATGAGATGGGGTGGAGCAGAATTGTCTCCTTGGTCAGGGGCTTAACCTGTTTGAAGGCCTCCTCATGCACAGGTCGCCATTCAGACACTTCTTGGGAAATTAGGTCCGAGAGGGCGCTAGTGGTGGAGGCAAGGTGTTGGAGCAATTGTTCATGATATATCACAACTCCTATAAAGGTCTGAACATCCTTTTACGATTTTAGTGTGGGCCAGTCTTGGATGGATCAAATTTTTTCAGGATTTGCATGAATTCCTCTCTCCTCTATAACATGTCCTAGGAGAGAGAGCTTGGTGGCGAAGAATTTGCACTTGGCTGGTGATGCTTTGATCTGGTGCTGCTTAAGTCTTTCCAATACTGATCTGATGTGCGAAATATGGACCTCAACTGTTTCTGAGTAGATGGTAATGTCATCCATGTATGCCCAAACGAACTTTTCAATAAATATATCTAGGACAAACTCTATAACTCTCATAGCTGTAGCAGAGGCGCTGGCATCTCCTTGCAGGATTACTCTGGATGCAAAGGATCCAAAGGGTGTCTTGATGGTGTTGTATTTCTCATCGCTAGGGAGAACTCGAATTTGGAAGTACCAATTTGCTAAGTCTATGGTGATCAGAACTTTGCTCAAGCAACAGTTCTGAGTATCATAGCTTCATTGGGAATCGCTCCATGGTCTTTGATAGTAATAGCCTTTATGGGAACTAGGTCTGCAAGCAGTCTGATTTCGCCATTGGGTTTCAGCTTTGGGAATATATTGACTGTGTTGTGGGCCTCGCTTGGGTAAATGTTTCCTTTGGCTTTCCAGTCTTCAATAATGCTCTGTATGCTGGCATGATTTTGTGAGGGAATGTGAAGAATCTCGGATTATGGACCAAAATTGTATCTTTTAGCTGGATGTCGTGGTTGACAACTCTCAAGGGTGGTAATTCCGCTGTTTTCTTGCCAGGGAATACTGTAGGAAACTCAGAAATGAAGTCAGGGGCATCTGCTTCATTCATTGCTGAAAATCGTGCATGTGTGGCTTTCTTGCAGGTCAAGGTGATTCCTTTAACAGGGGAGGTGATAATAGATTGTCCGGAATCTATTACAGCATGGTGTGCAGTAAGGTATGGCATTCCTAGGAAGGTATCATAGTTGTCCAGGGAACAGACTAGGGCGATAGAGATATCGCCTCTTTCCATGTCAATCTGTATGACAGGCTTTGAAACATAGTTGATTGCTGATCTTGATCCTTTAACTGCCATCTTCAGGTTGATAGGAGTCTCGCAGTCTCTGGTAGGAATTTAGCGGGTAGTGACGAACTTTCCTGATATCAAGTTGTCTCCTGTGGTTCCTGTATCGATTAGTAACTTTGCTTTGTGGCCATTGACTATGATGTATACTTTGAGGACTTGGGATTGAGTTCCACTAGGTCCTGCATGTTTTTAATAACTGTGACTGATTTCTTCATATGGGGATCGTCTTCCTGGTTGTGGTTTGTTCTCCTGACATTCTGGGGTCTCCTGGATCCGCCAGGGCCTCCATTTCCTCGCTGCCTGATGCTACTAACCAGATTCTTCTCAAAGCAGTTATCGGAGTATAGTCCATGTTTTCCACAATATTAGCAGTCATTGTCTCTTCTGCCCTGATCCCTCTCAGCCTGGGAAACTCTTGGATGCTGAGAGGTATTGTTGGAGATCCTTGGTTGATTTCGCTGGGTGTTGTTCTGGGGGCCCTTTGGTGCTTGTTGGGAAACAGCACTAGAGGTTGCATTTCCTTGATGATTTCCATAGAGTCCTGGTGAGTAGTCAATTGCATCTCGCTTTTCCGCTGTCTCCACTAGTTGGTCAAAGGAGGTATCGGAAGTGATGTGTTGTTACATTTGTCGCTTGGGTTTAATATCCATGGCATCTAGGAGTCTCTGCTTCGCTGAATAGTCCGAAATAGTTTCTGGGGGGAGACTGTCTCTTAAGGTTTCAAGTCTGATTACTGTATGGGTAATCTGTACTGTTTTTACGCCGGTAGTTTGCTTGACTTGTAACCATTGTTCCTAGATGGTATCAGTGGATGTGAAAGGAAGGAAGTAGGCCTTGAATTTCTGTTTGAGTCTAGCAACTGTGTGGTCTCTTTGGGATGCTTCATATTAGGTAAATTTATCGACGGCTTTCTCTCTGCAATAGGCTCCATAGTATTGCAGAGCTTCAGGGGCATCATCAGTTATGCCAAAGCTAGTAATGTATCGATGGACTGTGTTGAACCATGAGTTGATTCTCAATGGGTCTTGATGTTTTCCTTCTCCAGTGAATGTTAAAGGTGTAGGCTATTTAGGAAGTTTATTTCCCTCAGAGGCGACTGACATGGCAATGGGTGCAGTGCTTGGATTGCTTGGTGGACTTGTTGGACTAGGTGGTCTTGGTGGACTAGGTAAATCGTCTGGTACAGGGATTGGTTCTCTTAGTTCTCTTGGTGAGCTAGGTGGTCTAGGTGGCGAAGCTGGTGGTGCTGGGCCTGGAGCGTTCTCGGGACCGGAATCTGATTCTGATTCTGAGCTTGGTTCTTTCTTGGATTAGACTTCTTGGTGGAGCTCTTCTTGTACTTATTCTTGAACTTGGGCTTGGACTTGGGCTTGGTCTTGGTCCTCTTCTTCGCTGCTGCTGCTATCTAGAGAAGATAGTTCTGAATCCTCAGATGGTGGTGCAGGTAGGGGTACTGGCGCTTGACATTGGGGTTCTGAGGAGGATGCTACAGATCCTCTAGTGAAGTGCCTTCTGGTATCTCTTGGAAGTGAAATGGTTGCTAGCTAGGGTGAGCTGATCTCACCAGGAGTCTGCTCAATGCCTTCTTGGAAACAAGAAGGTGTACTAGGACTGCAGGGTCAAGGTAGGCGAAGGGTGATCAGTCCTCTGCCGAAGATCAAAGGTATACTTGAGTCTAGGTCAAAAAATGTAACCTACTCCCAAGTATCTCGAGAATCCCAAAGGGACGCTGAAGATACTCTTCGGATAGGGGGGGAAGCGTCGATAGATAGGTCTTCAAATGACAAGGTAAAAGGTATGGAACTAATAGAGTAACCGTTCAACTTGTAGTATTAAAAATGATAGTCCTGAGAGGCTTGTGAGTCGGAATCCTTAAGGGATTGCAGGCTCTTTAAATACAAAAGATTGTAGCTAGGAAAACTAAACAAATGCGCAAACATCCTGTCCAACAATATGCTAACAGAGGTAGCATAACAAGATAACCATATTCTGAAAATAGAGGGTTAAAAGTGACAGGATGGAGCTAACAAAACAAGTAATGGAATCCAAACAAGGAGGAACAAGAGATTACTACTACTATACAAATCCAGTGGGTATAGCAGGAGGATAGCGTTACCCAAATGGGTAGAAGCAAGAATGGGTAGTGATAAGGGAAACAAGGAAGGAATAACCAGTTAGGAAGTCATAACCAAGTAGGAAGGGACAACCAAATAGTAGCTCTTATCAGGTATAAACCCAAATAAGTAATAACCAACTTCAAGTCAGTAGCAATAGTAGAAACATAGTAGGATTCCGTTACAGATGGGGTGAACCTTGAATAAACGGCAGACGATGTATGGATGACTAAGCACGCTGGATAGAGTCTGATGAACTGTGGACTGTGGATGGTGGATGGTGGATAGTGGATTGTGGATGGTAGGGAGGTGAATAGTGGACGGAGGACTGTAACTGGAGGATGATGGACGGAGGACTGAGAATGGAAAATATAATAATAGAAGAAACAAAAAAAAAAGCCTGCCGAGTAGCATATGAGATTTCCAACAATTAGTGTGCTAGGGCATATATCACTTCCGTTCTTGCGTACTCGATTGTAGGTGCCCTCTCAGGCACTGGATTCAGGCAACAGTATGGTGGACTCTTGTGATGCAGTGGTTCCTGCGGCCGTCTTTCATCGACCTGGCCTTCCTCACCACTGGCGGAGAATGGTGGGATTGCGCAGGACTTTCTATTACTACCTCAAAGTCACTATTCCAGGTTTCCGATAGGCAATATGTTGGTGAGCATGATATGAGTAGACAGGTTTTCATCCTCACCCACGCAAGTATCTTATTCTATAGCATTTATTGGAGCTGCGGGCCCGTTGGCTGAGGCCATGTAGCGGCCATGGGGCTCCTAGGTCTTTGGTGGTGTATTTTGCTAAAGGGTTTATACTTACATCCTCACTTGGAAGAGGTTAATATGGACCAACAACGACCTATTATTAGGGTATCACTGACGCCATTTAGGTAATGGACTGGGGTCTTGCTGTATCAGTGTGGATTGCATGTGGACCACCGAATATTGGCAGATATTATAATACTCGCACGGAGGAGGTTCGTAAATGCTGCCACACATCTAGAGTGTGCTAAAGGAATCTAGGTGGCAATCTGGATTGCTGCACTATCTGGGTGGATTGCATTCGTCTGGGACGGTGGGCACAGTGATATACCATAACGGCCAATTGGCCATGTACATTTAATTCTAGCACGATACAAGTAAAGAGGTCATTCACTCCATATACCAAATACTGTTGCTAGCAGACAGCCCGAATGGCCTGTAACTCGGTCAGTGAATGGTCTCTCTCATAGCTGGAGGTTAATGAATGGACGCCTTTACACACGTTCCCGGTAGTCTGTATTGTTCAAGATATGTACCAGTGTCCACCAGATGTACTAGTATTATTGTTATGCCATCCACCAACCGGTCCTGGATGCGGTCCAGCCGTAGCACCTTATCAACCTCCCAGACTAAATAGCCTAAATTCAGAATGTCCCCTAGTCATGACTGCGGTAGGGGTGACCCGGCCCATCGATAGATATTAAGTACTGGCGATGGTTCCTGCTGCTCTAATAACCGTTCTTCTACGCCCTCTCGATCCTCCCCTGACCTCTCCGTGGTGGGCGCTAGCTGGGTAGGGACAGGCTCTGAACACCCCATCTTGCCCATAACTGGTATTTGCTGTAGGGCGGGGGCAGGCCGCGAATCCTCAAGGCTTCCTGGTATGTGGACATGACCTCTCTTAGTACCTGCGTGTTGTAATGTCCTCCGGCCAAAGAAAGCAAAGAACACCTCCCTTCGTGAGTATAGCGATGTGATATCCTAGCCCTCTGGCTCATCACAGTATAGCAGATCAATGTAAAGGTAGTTCCTGTCATATTCTTGGGACTGTTGGTATGGCCGGCCACACCATCTGGATAGCACCTCACCAGGACACCCATCTGTGACCAGCTATGGATCCTCCGCCAGCCTGTTGCTCCGTGTCAATATGTCCTTAAGGATCCCCTTAATTTGGCGTATACTCTTCCGTAATTTACATGGTTCAAAGAAATATTATTCAAGGGGCTGGGTACTAAGAATAAAGTCGCAAGCTGCCTTCTCATCTGTGTCGGTGTCAATAAGTGCGTCGATCCGCTCAGAGGCAAATCCCAAATGTTGTGCCAGTATAGCAAACCCATTGTTACACATATGGGAAATGGTACAAATTAGTTGATGTGATAGTATATAGAACCGGGAGGTTACTATATGACTACAACCCACGCTGGCAAGAAGTAGTGTCTATAGCAGAGCTGCTCAGCCTCGGTGAAAGATCTAGACTCCAATGTATGGAGGACTATGACTCTTGATAATCCTCATGCATATGCACTTGAGTGCATATATGCAGGAAAGACGGCCATCCAGACTGATCAACTGGTATTCCGTAAGATGTTGGCAACTGGGCTACATCTACTTGAACTTAGTTCATTTGGAAATGAATCTAAGGCTATTTACTGGTGGAGTGCTAGACACCCTCGGAATGGCAAATAGTTCGCGGGATCATTTGACCGAGCGGGGCAGACATTTTCAGGGTCAAACAGGGTTTCCACTTACCATGACCCCGGCCATGATATCTAAGGATACTTCATATATATGGCCAACATAAGTACCGGGAGAATTGTATAAATAGTTAGCAGTCCCCCATAGTTAAGGGATCATCAAGCAACGGAGAAGAGACCTTAACAATATATTCAGTTATCAGTGAAGCAACTTTACAAGCTTTCGAGAAATATCTTTACCCTTTATCTTTATTCTTACCGGAGCTTTCCTGACAACTCTCCTACATTCTCGATACAAGCACGGCCTAGGCAATTCGGCAGTATAGAATTGGCTACCCCGTAACACTATATTGTTATTCTCTTGTCACCAAAGCTCTACAATATTCTCACGGCTATTTCATCTTATGCCTGAAGGATACCACGACGCTCAAAGCTTTCATCAGTGCAAACATTGTGGTCACTGTAGACC
Source organism: Tuber calosporum (assembly GCA_003316355.1). Lineage (NCBI taxonomy): Eukaryota > Fungi > Ascomycota > Pezizomycetes > Pezizales > Tuberaceae > Tuber > Tuber calosporum. The sequence continues at coordinate 768 of QFET01004961.1, read as the reverse complement.
ACTCAGCTTTGACAACGTATTTCCTGTCTGTTGTGAAGGATTCGCACTTGACATACGAGCGGTAGCACTCAGACACTTACAAGCTATTCACAACAAACATACGGAAAGAATATATCGGCAAGACGGACGGTGGATAACAGCTTTCACCAAACGCAAATAAGAATCTATTCCACGATTATATGGAAGATCTTCGGCTCAATCCTCAATCTCCTAGTTCAATTTTTGAACCTTTACCGAACCAACAACTAAGAAGTATCTCGGATACTTCACTATCAGGACAAGCTATCCTGAATTTTGATCCGTTATCTACCATATCCTCTTTTGAAGAAATACTCTCTACTGACCTTGCGGAAATACCGCTATTTGAAACTGAGGAACCCTCGTGGTTCACTAACCCATTTTTAGTCCCCACACCTGAGGACTTTACACAAATCTACGCCTACTTTCATGGGCAAGACTTTGTCTGGCACGAATTTCAGTGCTGGGATTCTGAGTGGTCAGATTTTTCTTCCGTTCACGACTTTTGTGCCTGGAGGCCAGAGGACTGGCCATTTTAAATTTTCCTATACCGAAACCATTCGGGTTTATAAGCGAGCTGCCATGTCTATGGCACGAGATGACACCGCTATTCCTAGTCCTTTGGGACCTGACCGGATGATTGAAGAGGACGATACAGAATCTACCCCTTCAGCATCTCTAATTCCGTCCAGAAGCCGGACCAGCTCTCCCATTACACATTTGGGTCGTCCACCATCAAGAGTTCAGAAA